>VZRF01000187.1:329807-343147 GCA_013396875.1 Vireo altiloquus
CCAAACTTAACTCCTCTCTCACCAGAAAACTTGTGCTAGAAAGTTGTCATATTGCATTTCATTTTTGTCACATAAATTGTTTGGGGAACTGCTCTTTCCTTTTACATTGATAACCTACGTTGTTATATAAAAAGGGAAATATTCTGTTAGACATGTAGACTTGAGCCCAGTTCCCACCAGTTCCATAGTAATTGTTCCATTATCACTGATTTTAATTGGGCAGTATACCCAGCGCACATGTCTTGCTTGTGAAACCTGGTGGGACTGTTTGGAAAATGAGTGAGAATTCAAAATGAATTAGAACCATTAAGAAAAAATTTATGTTTACAATTTAAGCAAATGGGGTCAAACATTTCAAAAATTAAGTAATTTGAAATAGTGTCAGAAGTATCAATCTTACTTTACAATTTTGTCAAGAGTTTTAGTAGAATTGTTATACTGATGAAACCTTGGATTCTGTGATATTTTTAATAGTTGTGGCAAAGATCAGGACTATGAGGCTAGCTTACATCTTTCTTTTACCTTTCTGTGGCTGAGTTCCTGCATTTACCAAGAACTTTGGGTCGTATAAAAGAACCTAGCTGCTCCCATCCAGGCTTTTCAGCACAGGATCTCACTAGACAAAGTTCTAGTTGTCAATGCATTTATTAATGTATTGTACATGCTTAGTAATCCTCTTCCCTCTACATTTTATTTATTTATTTATTTATTACAAAGATTCTAAAACTACTTGGAATCTAAGCGCAGAAGCACATGATTAAATAATCCATCTGCTTGTTTTTCTCAGTGGTGGTTGTCTGTGTCATGGCAATACAGTCTAAAGATGATGCTTCTGTCATTGCCACTGTGCTGATGAAATATAATTTTCTGTATATGATAGCTGACGCTGAGCAATGGGAATCTTGGAACCCTGAGTCTGATTTCTTCATTCACCTTTTCAGAAACATTTTCATATCTTAGTTATGAACATCTCTTAATACATGACCATCACTGTGCTTAAATATCTGGACAAGCATGTAAACATATTTAAAAAAAAAATCAACCAAAACATTGTACTCAACAGTTAGAGGAAGGCACAGATGTAAACACATTTGTTTTTCCAAGTATTTATTACATGCATCTCGTCTTCATTGTGCTCTGATCCCTTCTGATTTCCCTATCACGCTCTTGAATTTTCAATTCTAACTGGCTTTCATTGCTCACAACCTTCCTGTTTTCCTAATTCTTTCTTCACTATTGACTTTTTATAACTTTTAATAGTCACACATTTTCCTTTATGTAGGTACCTGGTTTCTTTCCTTCTTATACTAATTATTGCTTCCATTATCATTTGGAGAGGTAGGAAGGTGGGAAAAGGTCCACAGGGATGTTCACTTTTGCTTAGCAAATACATATTCTTCTATATTTGTAGCCTCCCTCCATGATCTGTCAGAAAAATTAAAATATGTTTATTTCATTTCTTTGTGCAAAGGTTCATAGAGTTGAAGAGGAAAGAAATCTTGCTCAAAGCAAAGTAGGTGAGTCTGTGGTGTGCAGAAAGTGAAAAAAATTTGAAAGTGTTTTCTGCACCTACCTAAGCACAATATGTTGTGTCCAGTAGAATAAAGCCTTACAGTGCAGTGCCACTAATGCAAGTTTTTTTCTGCTATTCCTTTTTTTTAAATTAACTGTTTTTAATAAGCTATAGAAAGTAGTTCTAATGTCAGGAAAAACTATTAACTATCAGTTGGGAGCCTTTCTAAATTTAAAGATGGACATGAGGTCTGGATAAATTATCAGTGCTTTGGTTTCCCTCCCTGACATGTCATCTGTGTGGTCTGCAGGCCAAAGACTACTTTGTTTGTTCACTCTGTGCCTGAAGTGGTGGGATGTTGCTTATTTACTGAAATGCAAACAACAAAAATAACATAAATGATCAAAAGATCAAACCAGATCTGTTTAGTTTCACATGCTTAAGCATAACAGAGTTTGAGGACAGTGGAATGGCATGGGATGGGAATTTCCTAAGTGTCAGTCCTGAGCTTGTCTCTGCTTTGTCTGATGAGCCAAGTGACTTTAGAAACCAACCTGAATGAACCCCCAGGCAGGAGGATGCTGGGCAGGGGCTCCACGTGGGCCTGCAGCTTAACAAAGTGTCTGCTAACTTACTTTGGGGCTTTTTCATGTATTTATGGCAGACACTGATCAAATACAATTTTTCCCTGTTTTTCCACAAGAGTTTGTAACCTTTGGCATAGTTATAAAGGATTAATGAGAATTTTCTTCAGAAAGTCATGAGATAGTTTTATTTACAGGAAAAGATTTTGAAGAATTAATGTGTTTAAGCCTAAAATGTACAGTTTTCTTTCACAATCTGGCATGTTCATGTCAGACATTTGATGATGCCTTGGAAACAATTGCCTTTGATTTTTTAGATGTTAGTGATAATTCTTGAGGTCTCTGAGATATGCAAGGGCACATCTAAATTTTCTCATGGGTGGCTGTATGTTCTTTTAAAGATCAGTCTTTGCTATTCTCTTCAGCGTTATTTCTTTAGTCTTAGACTGAGTCTTCAGGTGTAGCTTTTCTGTGTTTCTTTAAGACAAAATATATTTTAAAAGAAAAAAAGAAATAGTTCAGTTCATATTTAGGTTTCTTGGCCTCTTTCTGAGCTGTTTAATGGACAACTGGTTTGTTTTATTTATCTGACAGGGTTTCTTCATATTGTTTCAGGTTATCAGCACTCTTGCAGATCATATTACAGCTTGTGCTCGGATTTGACCCTTGCTAAGGTTCACTTTAAATCAGATCCTTATCATTAATGCAGTGATAAATAGAGATGCTTTGGAAGCAGTATACAGATTATTTATTTAGTGCTTCTCTGTATCATGTTTTATACAACCAGGGATCAATGTCAGACCTTTATGGATATAGCTTAGGTTGCATTCAGTAACTACAAACTAAAGCCCTTTAAATAATGTTAACTTAATAGCTGACATTTTTATGAAATAAGTCTGCAAGGGGGGAAATGTAATATTGCTCTACAGTGAGGAAGATTTTGATTTTTAGTTTCATCCCAAACCTAAAGGGATGTTTTTAGTTTAACAACTGCCTCTGAAGTCCCCATTAAAAAAATAAATAAAAAAGGAGACAAATGCTTTTAAGGGAAAAAAAAAAAAGAGTGCTCTACCACAGGTGTGACCTGGGGTTATTGCTTTTGTAGTGATACTTTTTGTGAGGCTCTAAATAATTTTTCCCCTTGTAACTCTTGCTGGTTCTTTTTATGTCATAACTGATTTTCTTTTTTTGTCAGATATATTCAGGCTGAATTAAAACATATTTTCTTATTTTCATATTCACCTTCAGTCATAGTCTTTTGTAGTACTTCTCAAGTGTCATTCTTGCTCTGGGAAATGGCAGATTTGTAGTCTAAGCAACCTATCTTGGTTGCATTCCACTATTAAAGTCTCCTTCTAGAGCAGATAGCATGCAAATTCAGAATGAAGAAACAAGTTTTTCTATTGGAATTTCTGTGTAATAAGCAAATTAAACTACAGCAAAGTTAATGAAATAATTCATTTAAGGTTTTATGTTGTTGCAGACCATTTTAGCAGAAGGCTTTTCTAAGCAGTTTAATGGCATATAAATAGAGGAGAGGTGCCCAGTCAAAAGGTGTTTTAGTGCAAATTTAAGTTTTAGCAAAAACCAGTTACTTAGATTTGAAGAAATATCATGGGTAAAATTTGACTTAGGTTTGAATGTAAATACCAAAATCTCAGGAGTTATTCTGATAAAATTTTAGCTCATACGGTAAAATTTCTAAGTATTCAAGTGCATTCTTGAATGTTTTCTTCCTGTTCCTGGCATATTTTCTTCCTACTTGGAAATAAAATCTGCACAGGTGGGTTATTGGAATCACTTAAAAATTACTCTTGAAAAAAATAAGAGGAAATATAAAAAATTGTTCACTACTGTGGAATGGTTTTGAGATTTGCAACTCTTGTATTTCATCCCTCACATGGTCTGTTACTGTAGAAATGTGCTCCATAAAGTATTAAGCATTTGAGGTCCAGCACATTCAGGGAGAGCAGCTACTGGGATTTTGTTACCTTTTCTCTTTCTTCCACTTGTAATTGTAGTCCAGGCTGGGAAGTGGATGGCCAAGGTGGAGAGAAAACCAAAACTGAAACAACATTCAAATCCTTCAGGGATTTCATTGATCTATAAGGCCTTCCACTGTATTATCTTTGTCTTCGAAAGGATAATGTGATACTTTTCAGATGGATCCAAGGAAGTGTAGAAATATATTACAAAATAATTTTTGAAATTGCTGAAACACATTTTTTTATAATTGAAGAAGACCAGAGTTGAAGTTGTGCTGATCCATTCAAATACTCAGGGTTTAGCTGATATACTCTGCTCCTCATAAATAAGAAAGCTGGAGGTGCATGATTGATATGAGGTGTTTAAAGAAATTTAAATAGAATGCATTCCTACTAAGCAAAGTATTAATTCATTTAGCTGGAAGCTGTCCAAAAGAAGCAGCTGTCACCTTGTTTAAGTTTGTTCACATACTGTAAACTGTATTGTTGCATGTTTGTGCATGATTTTAGTGGCCCACTTAGCTGGATTCAAAAAATATTACTGAAATTACTGCTTTCTGCATTTCCTTGTGATGTGAAATTTCCCAGTCCTGTAAACTGGGGAGCTTGGGGCATGGTTTGATGGTTGGGGATAGTTTTGGTTGGTCGGTGGTTTAAGGTCTTTTTTTATAACTTCAGTTTCCAGGGGTGCTCCCTTGCTTCTTCCCATCTGTGCTGGCCACTCTGAAAAAAAATATTAATTAATCCACCAGCTTCATCTGGCTTACATCCTTCAATATTATGGTTTAAACAACACTGAAGCACTTATTTCTTGTCATCCATGGTTTTATATTATGTCATTTGTCTTCATAAGTATCCACATAAGCTAAGAATTTCTCCAGTGATTGATAATCCAAATTTCAAATAGTGTCTTTTATCAATGCCACTTCCAGGTCAGCAGGTACCTCTGTGGAGGTGCACATGCCTGTCTCTGCTGCTGCCTTCAGCAGGAACACCGTGTATGGAGGGGCTTTAGATGGATATTTAACTGTGTTATCTGGGCTTGTTGACGTGCTAATTGGCCTTAATGGATCCTGACAAACAGTGAGTTAATGATAACTGAGTGCAACAGATGGATAATAATGGAGTCTAAAAACTGAAACCCAGATTTTCTCAGTGAAGGCTGTATTTACTATACAGTAGGCTGTTTCTGTCGCAGCTCATTATCAGATGAAATGCTACTGTTTGCAAAACTGCATTGTTCACCTTCTCTACCCTATTTTCCCCATTTGGAGGTGAAAAGGATCCTAAACCTTGCATGAGGCAAGATATTTCAAAAATGAAGGGGAGGGTCTAATATCAAGCAAGGATGTTGTGAACATTTTGGTCTTGAGTATATTTCTTGTGAATATTTGAGAAAGACGAGGTTGCATAAAGAGCTTATTATGCTGTGTTAATTCAATTCTTGCACAGTGAAATGAGAGAACGTCCTTAAACTTTCTTCTTGCCAATCACCAGGAGTTGTAAAACTGCTGCAATATTAAGTAGTGGGAGATACAATGCCACCATGCAGCATAGGCCTGTCTTTAAGATGAAAGATGTATTGATGGGCTTTAAATCCCACTTTAAAGAGGATGATGTATTTAAATCTGGATGCAAGGGGGAAGGGCAAGAACTTTCCTGAATGACAGTTACTGATATTCTCTCAGAGTTATTAGTGATTACTTTTACTCACACATCCCTGTGAGAATGTTAATATTGTTCTGTTGGCTTGGAACTGAAATACCAATAAATCCCAATTTAAAGAAAATTTCTAAACACCAAAATCCAGAAACACAAACATTTTAATTCACATTGAACATGCTGTGTAGCAAATTGTTTGTAGTGCAGTGTTAAGTGCTGAAACACTTCACAAATTCATCTTATGGGATCTTATTATTTTGGGATTAAAATTAAGTGCCAAAACTTCATGTTTAAATAGAATTTAGAGATTTGGCAGTGATTGACAACAGCCAGGCAATTCCACATTCCACACATGCTGGCCCATAGCATTTCCATCAGACCATATAAGACCTGAGCACTCAGTAGCTGTTTGAGGAGCTTTAACTTCCTTCTGCAACTGTAAAAGGAGCATGTGTCTTTCCAAAAAAAAAAAAGCCACCTTTTCAGATATACTTGTTGGATTACAGATAGACACTCCATTCAGATTCAGTCAGCAGTTAGGAGGAGGTGAGATTGGCACCATGAGCCCTGGAAGTAGTGGAGAAATGGAGATTAACTGAGAGCTGGAAGCTCTGCTTAGTGCAGAAACCAAGGACGTGGTCTGCAATCCATGCGTGGCTCCAGTTTGATTAAAGCCCTTGAATCTGTTCTCATTTCTGCTGGCATTGGTACTTACTTAAAATGTCAATAAAAAAGGTTGGTGCAGATTAAAGATAACAGAATATAGCATCTGTAGAGGGTGTCTGTTGACAAGCCTGCAGAAATTTTAGAGAGCTTATCCAGTGTGCTAAATTAAACCCAGTGTATTTCTGATCCATTATCTTCTGTCTGACCAGAGGCTTCAGAAGTAGGTGAATGAAATGCACAAGCCCTCTTACATCATGACAGTGCCATAATCTCCATATGGAAAAAAGGAAAATCTTTCCTAAACCCTAAAAGCCAGTTAGATTCTACCTTGATGATTATCTGATGACCCAGATCTTAAATTCTCAGCTTACACCATATGAATTCCAAGCAGGTCTTTCAGCTTTAGGTTACTCTTGGGCATACTTACTGCATTGTGTCTGGGCTTTTTCAGCATCTCTGATACATTTTCTGTTTCCCAGTTTCTGATGTGATCTCTTCTGGAAATGGGATCTGCAAATTCAGCTTCCCAAGGCAGCCAGGATTTGGTCCTGTGTGTGACATTCCTGTACAGCTCACACGTGCAGGGTGTATTTGGCACTCTGATTTACAGTTCAGCTCTTGCACTGCAAGGGTGGTTAGGAAGCAGAGTCAGCCTCAGCAAATGCATTCCCTAGGAGCAGTTACCTGATCACTAGCCCACAAAAAGGATCTTTAGGAGATTGATTCTGAGCAGAACGTTGCTGAAGTTTAGAAACTTTTAATCCGGTGACTTTAAGAAATAATAGAGTAAGGTTAAGTAAAATGATGGCCGATAAAGACAAAAAAAAAATTAATTTTACAGATAAATTTTCTTTCAGTAGATAAACAGAATTTTTATAAAACGTGTACATGGATTTCTAGGATGTTATAAAGCTAACAATCCTTCTTTACATTAAATTTATGAAAAAAATTTGTAGGACTTTTCCTTCTTTTTTTTTTTTTTTAGATGTGACATTATTGGGAATTTTCTCTTTTTCTATGGTTACTGCTGAAAGAAACCCCTGAAAATTAATAAACTTCATTGTGAGATTTTGAGGTTCTTTGGTTTTGGGTTTGTTTTCTTTTTTGTTGTTGTTGTTTTAGTTTGGTTTTTTGGGTTTTTTTCCCTCAATAAGGATTCTGTAAATAATTTTCTATCAGTTTTCATTTAAAAAAATATTAAAATTAAAACTTGCATGATAATGAAATTTTTCTGCCTATTTGATGAAAGCAATGTTTAAAAAAATGCTGCTAATTTTATTGGGATGAGATGAAGCATTTCAGTCTTGTGGATGTGTCCATGTGCATTCTCTGCTCCATCACTCAGAGGATTTGGAGAGTAAACACATCCAGGTCTCTGCTCTGAGCAGGGTAATTATTCAAAGGTATTCCTCCGAATGTAGGTAATTATCCTGGGTAGTCCTCACAGGTTTGGAAGCTGTTCGCATCTGACTAGACTTCAGGGCATGCTGAGAGATCTTCCTTGATTAAAATTTTGTTTGGTCTGAGAAGGCAAGAATTTTCAGATTTTTCCTTGGGGAAAAAGTATGTTTTATTAAGGAAATTATTGACAAAGCTGAAATGAATATCTCATTTTAAAGAATTAATACTTTCTGTTCCTAAGTGGCTATTAATTAAAGGGTTCTTAGTCCTGGTTCTACCAGGCACTCACACTTGTCACTGCGAAACAAGTTAGGAGAATGATATTTGGGGAGTCATTTCAGTCTGTCTTTCAATAGCAGATAAAAATAAACTGGAAACCAATTAATTGTCTAAACGATTGATTTCACATTGATACCAGTTTTTGATATGAAAACTTTACTATGTTGTATCTTTTCTAGATTTTATATTCATGTTGTTGTGGTAAATTAGTCTTAGATTTTTTTATCTCAAGGAACAGATCTGGTGCACACATAAAATTTATATTTCTTGGAAAAAAATTCTACATATATGACTTTATCAGCTTTTTCCTTAGTTTGTTATCCCTTCAAACATTTCTCAAATGCATCTGTACTACATATATGTACTATATTTTACAAAGTAACCTAGGTTTATATTTTACATTTGTAATTCTTCTCCAGTCTAATTTTTCCTTCATATTATCTTCTTTCATATTCTTTTTGTTTCCCTAAATGAGGCCACCTATGAAACTGCTGGCAGGTAGTGAGAAAATAAGTGTTTAATGAGTGAGGAAACTATTAGAGCAGTCAGGAAAGGGAAATTACAGCATATGTAATAGGACAATCATTACTTTTATAAAATTCAGTATTAAATTGTTAATGTCTCTTGACAGTTCTTTAGTAATTAAGATTTCATCTTGATTGTCTTTCTGTTAACATGAAATGATATGATAGTTAATATTGCTTAAATCACAATGTTAAGTGAATGAAAAATCATAGTGTAGAATCCTCTGGATAGTATTTGTTGGAGGCTTTAATGTTATACTCAATTTAGAAAAATGTTTTTTCATTAAATTGTGAATGTAGGTTTATAACATTTAAATTGTCTCTTGGTAATATTACATTCATAATATATATATACACGAATGCACATTCGTACACTTTCCTAGCTTTTTAAAAATACATAAACTGTAAATATAAAAGCTAATTATGAAGTATGACTAGAAGTTAGACTTTTAGACTAATTGATAATCCAGGGAAACTCAGTATGTGTTAAAAATATTTGTAATGTGTAATTGCTAAAAACACATTTATGAGACAGGCAGACAGTTATTTTTTCATATTGTAGCTGAGGTGGCATTTCACATTAGATATAATCTAGGTAAGAAATATCAAGGTAATAATCAGGCTAAGCAGGTGCTTACTCAGAGGATAAAGTATGTCATGGAAATCAACCTCCCACAGAGCCAGAAGAGAAGGTTTTACAACTATTGGGTCTTGTCATAATGATGCATGACAGAAATACATGGCCCCCCTGGCTAGAAAATAAAACAGAAACTTTCCACCACCCAGAGAGCTATGAAGGGCCCATTAACAGAAATAATAGTAAAATATGAAAAACAGAGAAAATTGATACAGTTAATCTAATAAAGAGTGCAGTCAAAGTCCTTTGATAAGTACACTTTGCTTAAATTTAAGCAATCACAGTTGGGACCTACTCTGTGACTTTAGGAAAGTCACTTAGCCCTAAAATCTACTACAAGTTCCTACTGTGGTCCAAAGTTCTAAAATCAGTTTCTTGATTTCTGTGGTTCAGTTCCTCAAACACAAAACAGAAGGAATAACAATTTTCTGCCTTGAAGGCACATCACAAAGATGAACTTGTTCATTCCTGAGCTGGGAGAACACTGCACAAGCACATCTGTTAGAGTATGATTAAAAAAAAATAAATAACACATCATTTAAAAACGGGAGAAGAAAAAGTCCTCATCACAAACTCTAATTTAGATATTTTGCATTTCATTGCATAACTTTTTTTCCAAATACTCTGTTACCCAGCAGTGAACACATTCTCAGACACCAAGTGGAAAGCAGCAAGTGCTTACAGTATGGGAGGTTCATATGTATGAAAATCAGTAGGATTACTACCAGGAACATACTGACTTTCACTATCAACCATTTAAAATCAATTTGAAGGCATTTGGAAAGCATTTTAAAGAGCAACTAGGCATCAATAAAATTTAATTAATTGGGTCTATGGATGCACATGTAAATTGAGTGCTAATTGTGCTAGCAATGCTTTTCCATTAAAAATTAAACTCATGATTAGTAACTAAGAAAAAATCAAGCCAATATTTTTCCATAAACAAATCTCATTTTCTTTAATTGTGGCCCTACTTTAGATAACAATCATAATTCTCCATTTGCATTGTTAAGTCTGAGCATCTCCTCAGCATAGGAAAGAGAACCATTGCCAGTTGTTTTAAGATATCAAAGAAGTATCATTCAAAACTTCTGACGCAGTGCTTTTATTTAAATTGCCTTATCCCTCCTTTGAACAAGAATGGAAAGTACTTTTCTCTTAATATCTGGCAGACTACTTAATTAAGGGGAAAAATAAGTTTGTTGACCATATTTTTAAAAATAAATATTTAATAGTAGTGTGGGGATTAGTGGGGTAATCCTCTTTATTTACCTGTCGGTCTCAGAATATAGAGATTTAATACAAGGGTCAGTTCAGGATGCAGGTATTTGAAGCTTCAGCTCTGTTCTTGCTCTTCCACAAACTCTGCTGCCATAGCTATGCTTTCAGAACAAATACAAGTCTAGAGCAGGAAGGAATATGTACTCAGTCTTGGTAGAAAGTTCATAGATTTCAGGAGTGAATATAGGATCTAGTGCTTGTCAAACAGAAATACATCTAAAAAAGCTGGGCTGAGACTTATGAAAACAGATCCTCTCCTCAGACAGTGCTGAAGTACCTCCACAGTTCTGGATTCTGTTCCCAGGCAGGCAGCTGGGAGTCAGGAACTGGAGACCCTAAATTTTATTAGCCTGATCCTCTGAATGATTTAAGCACTCTTTCAGTTCCTGCACCAACAAAATGACTGTGTCACTTCATTATCTCACTGTTGTAAAGATATAAACACCTTAAAAACTGCCAAGGACTCGGGGATGAGTTAGACATGGTTATAAGTAGAGAGCAATGGTGGTATTGTGTTTGAATATTGTACAGAGGACAGTGACAAAAAAGAATATTAAAAAGACAGGAAAGCAAAAATTATCTGAATCAATACATTTCAAGAATTCTGAATCCAAATCTTATACACTTATACCAACTGTAGAGCTTCACTTCACCTGTGGAAGAGCTATTTGTAGTTCCTTTTGTCCCTTCAAATCAGCTTGTGACCACACATATTTCATATTAATTGTTAACTTGCGCATTTCAGCTGGGCTTGTGGGTTGGCTTTAGGATGACACTATTCTAAAAGGCTTTGAAGTCCAAATTAATTAAGCCTAAGGGCAAAGGAATGTCTCACTAGAATCTAGGCAGAGAACAGTAAGGTGTTTGTCATGTTCTACCTTTGCAGAGAATCAGTCAAAAATATTTAAGTAGCAGTAAAAAAGGACCTGAATAAAAGGCTTAGGAGTAGCAGGACAGTATTTTACAGATAAAGCAAAATCAATCAAATTATGAAGAGAGTATTTTATGGCACTTACACTGAGCTTTGAAATTCCTCATTGTCTGTTGGACTTGGGAACCACATCTCTCCGAGAGGCACCCTCATTTCTCAGGAGTGTCTTTGACTGTGTTGAGCAGAATAACAGGAAAAATAAATTTTGAGATATATCACAACCTTCCTTCTGTGACACCTTCTCACCATTCATAACACTCTATGACAGCTGGGAACACAGGGTATTCTGTACTGTCATGCTAAACTAGGCAAGTCCTATTCAAATTCTTCATTGCCTCAGGGTGAAAAGTAAGAAAATTTTGTTAAAAGTAAATTTTTAAAGGCTGAGAATTTATTTTCTCTCATTCTTGAAAAATCAAGAAAAAAATGTATACTCATGGAGATAAAGCCTCAATGGCCTGAATCTCACTGTCTTTAAAGACAAGTATATGCTTAAATTACTGATTAACTATCACATAATGTGAAACTTTTGCCACTCGTGTGAAATTTGGAATTTAGGGAGGTGAGCGCAAATGTCCCACCAGATGAAATTTGTACTCCTAGGATTTGTGGTAGTCTGTGACTCTGATTTAAAGCTGTGATCTGCCATTAGGTGGACAGAGAGGTTAGGAGTATCTTGGTTTCCCTCTTGCAAATCAGGAAAAGAAAATGTCTTTTGGAAGGCAATAGTAACTGACATTTTTAGAGCAGGGAGGGAGGAAAGAAGGCATTTCAGACAATTTCAGAAGAATACTGGGACCCTCTAAAGAGTCCTGCTTCTAAATGCCCCCTCCTCCCACGTCAGATAAAGTTTGCAAGCATGCTTTCAAGCAGCTTAAATCTCCTCCTAATCTTATAAGAGAAATGGAACTATTTGCAGTTGCTTATATCTACAGTGGTTTCTATCTCTTCTGTCTGTCAGGTGACCCAGATCCTAAACCTCTTTGTAAACTTCAATTAATTGTTTAGCCATGGATGGGGGATGTGTTTCATACAAGCCTTGGTCAGTGTAGCAACATGCCTTGAACAGTAAATTGAGGTGATAAAGAAAGTAGGTGAAAATTTTCTGTCCAACCTCCATCTGTTGGAGTTTTCCTGTTTCCACACACCAGTTGTATTTTTACAGACAAATAATGGTTAAACATTCAAAACTGAATACAGAAATTTAAATCTCCTTTTTGTTTAAGCCTTGTATTCATTAGCATTCAATCAGAATGGATTAAGAGGTGGGAAACACAGTTGCACTGAACAGAAACAGAGAGATAAATACCTGCTTTGAGGTTTGAAGTTTTCGACATTTGGATAGATTTTTTTGGGTTGTTTTCCATCGTTTTTTGCCCCCAACCTGTTAGCTACCATGGAGTTGCAGTATCGTTCCTCTGGAGCTGGCCGTCCCCTTTGCTCCTGTGGGGCAGGTTTGCAGCACAGGGGAAGAAGGGCTGTGTTTGCTGGGGAGCTGTGAGCTCTGCTGGAGCTTCTTCATCTCCAGTCAGGGATTGCGAGAGCCAGGGATTGCAGGAGCTTGGGTGTTGGAGCAGGCTGTTGGAGGCGGGTATTGTGTTGGAGGCGGGTATTGTGTTGGAGCCAGGTGTTGTGTTGGAGCCGAGTGTTGGAGCCGGGTGTTGGAGCCAGGTGTTGGAGCCAGGTGTTGTGTTGGAGTCGGGTGTTGGAGCCGGGTGTTGTGTTGGAGCCGGGCAATGGAGCTGGGTGTCGGAGCCGGGTGTTGTGTTGGAGGCGGGTGTTGGAGGTGGTTGTTGTGTTGGAGCTGGGTGTTGTGTTGGAGCTGGGTGTTGGAGGTGGGTGTTGGAGGTGGGTGTTGGAGAGGGGTGTTAAGGGAG
>VZRF01000187.1:343169-517515 GCA_013396875.1 Vireo altiloquus
TGGGTGTTGGAGCCGGGTGTTTTGTTGGAGCCGGGTGTTGGAGCCAGGTGATGGAGCCGGGCGTTGTGTTGGGGCCGGGCATTGTGTTGGAGCCAGGTGTTGGATGTGGGTGTTGTGTTGGAGCCAGGTGTTGGAGACGGGTGCTGGAGCCGGGCGTTGTGTTGGAGCCAGGTGTCGGGGCCAGGTGTTGTGTTGGAGCCGGGTGTTGTGTTGGGGCTGGGGGTTGTGTTGGAGCCAGGTGTTGGAGCTGGGTGTTGTGTTGGCGCCGGGTGTTGTGTTGGAGCTGGGTGTTGTGTTGGAGCCAGGTGTTGGAGCTGGATGTTGTGTTGGAGCAGGGTGTTGTGTTGGAGCTGGGTGTTCGATCCGGCACAGCCGCAGGCAAGCAGTGGCTCCCCAGTCCCGCACCCATCGCCTGCCTCTTGGCTTCTGGAAATTTCAATAATTCTGTACACCTGGGCTTGGCAGGATGGGGTGAACGCATCTGTGCTCCTGCGTCAGTTGTTGGGACAGTGATTTTGTACAATTTATCCGTGGTTATTTTTGCTTTGTGTTAATTGTGAAGGCATTTGTTAAACTAGTAGTGAGAAATATACCTTCCAGTTCTGTTTTTAGAAGAATGTCACTTTCGGAAAAATTTTTTTAATAGAAATTAAAATTCCTGGTATAAAATTGTACACTTTGTAAAATGCAAAGGTAAGTCCATACTGAGAAGTTAAAGAAAAATTGTTTTCCTATGGAAATAGAGTTATTTTGTTTGGAATATGTACTGTCCCATGATTATTTCCATCATATTGACAGCTGAAAATATACAGAAAAGAACTAGGGAATCTCAAGATAGGAATTTTCCAAAAGATATTTCCACAAACTCATTTCTTAAGGTTATATTAATTTTATACACTTAAAAAGACAAAATCTAAATATTGGGAGAAATAATTCCTTAACTATTAATTTTTTTTTTTTTTTACTTTATTGAGTTTTAAATTTCACAACAAGCTAAAGTTATGATGCATAATGAATATGAGGTGAGAAATTATTTCATTATTATAGAGAAATGGTGCTCTTAATCTAGAAAACTTATGAGGTAGTTCAAAGCAGAACCAAATAACTGAATTTTCAATCTAGATTAAATCTAAAAATTTGTAATCTATTGTAATCTGTGTCATACTATAACATTTCACTGACAATAGAATTATGACAGGCTAATATTACACATTTCAAAGTATGTCAAATGACATATTCAGCTATAATGTGCCAATTGTAGTATTTTATCATACACATTACTCCTACACAGATATATAAGAGAAAAGTAATGATAAATCCATACAATGAAGGTATGTGCTACTGCTCTCTGAAAGAGAACACTAAGGCTTGATTGATTATAAACCAGATATTTTGGAAAATTAATTTATAGGGAATTTTTTTGAAATGCTGTTTTTACTTGGAATATAATTCTTCATGAAAAATCAATACATTTCAATAAATGGAGTGGTTAATTTAAAACAGAAATTCCAAGATTGGAAGTGGCTATTCTAGGAACTAGGATGGGAATTTCATTTTTATATTAGATTAAGAAATGCAAAGAGAGACCAACCATGTGAGACAGTTGCCACAGTCTCTCCTCAAATCTAGCTACTGTATTTGTTCAAGATGTCAAGCAGAATCTCACTCTGATGGCAAATGGAGATGCAGTAACCAGGTGCCAGCTCTTGCTGTCTAAAATTGTGGGAAGGAAAGACCAGGGAAGAGTTGAAAATGCTGAACAACTCTCCTAGACAGCAAAGTGGCCAGATCCAAAACTTTACTTATTATCAGGATAATATCCTATTATATAAGGCTGTTTCTAGTTTACTTTTGCGTGTATTATTATTTTTATTTACTCTATAATAGACAGTATTAAAAGGCCCATAATGAGAAATGCATTTTTTCCTCTTAGCAACTAATTCACAAGCTGACCAAGCTCCAGTGCCCCAGATAATTTCCTTGATAACTGCACATGTTGATGGTTCTTTGATGCTATTCTCTCAGGGGTATCCCATGATGGTGACTCCTCTCATATGAGTTGTTTTTGAGCTCTGTAAGGTACTGTGAGTTTGGATAATGTTAAAACTTAAAATAATTTCACGTTTTCCTCTGACCTAAAACGCGTGTTACCTACAAAAGGAAGTATCAGGGCTTTATGAAATCTACTAAAAGAAAAACTAGAAGTAGGAAAAGTCTCTGATGTTTGTTTTTCTCATGCTGCTTTGCTTGTGTCAGGTTTCAAGCCTTGAATGCCTTTTGGTTTGTGCATGTACTTTTTGTTTGTTAAACTTCATGTACTTATCTAACTTCCTAATCTCCTGTGGGGATTTGATAACCTTAGAGGTTTTTTCATGCTGCTTCTAGTGCCATGATTAATGGGGTAGACCACTAAACTGGCCACCTCCAAAATTATGGAATGTGTTAATCAGATGGGCAGATGACCTCAGGGAGTGCAATGACCCTTAGAATCAAAGGTCAGATTTTAACAATATGACAAATACAAGGATGTTGTCATTTCAGACTAAAAAAGGGTAAATAGATAAAGGGTAACTTGAGAGTGACATACTTATTTCTTACAGGTTTTATGTATACAAATCGACTTTTGCCATTAAATAGCGAGTAATGTATCTTTGATGGCTTGCTATAGGAGGTCAAAGTTGCAAGGGAAAGGTTGCTGGTAAGGTACACAGCACGAAGAACACAAGATTTGGTTTCAGTTTTAGTTTTTGATGTAAAACAGCCTGTTATTTCTGCTCCTTTGTTTTCCTCTCTATAAATATTACAGAATATGATCCTTGGTGAAGCTATTCAAAAATCAAGCGTTCATGGTAGGGCAGGATGGCAAGACAGTGTTGTTATCAGTACTGCTAATTAGTATCTGTAATATATTAGCCATTTAACTGGAAACCTGACGCCATATGATAGCTTAGTATGGAATTTTATTTTTCTCTCTTAATTGTTAAAGTGATCTCTGTGGAGCTGTATTACAGAAGGAAAACGACTCAGTCCTCAGTCTGCTACAGCTGAGAAGAAAAGACTTAATACAAGTGCTTCCATTACACTGACTGGCCAGATAACACAACAGACTTTGCAGTAGTCTAAGACAGCTCTAAATTACACTGGCTGAGTAAGCTGGGAACCTGTCAGAGCACTCTGTGATTTTTCCTGACCATGGTGTGAAGTCTGCTCAGTACTCTCTAACCCAGCCTTCTACTAGGCCTTGGAAATAATTAGTAGGGAAATGCATTATGTCAAGGAGAATCATCTGTTCTCCTTTTATGTTCTCAGCTTTATGTTCTCAGCTTTACAGACCAGTTCAATGTAGGTCAGGAGTTTGAAGCTCAAGTGAGTTGAGCCAATGAGACATCAAGCAGACAGTGCAGTATCTTTCGTAAAGTTTCTGTTCAGCAGGACTTGTACTGGACAATATAGTTTAGAATATCTTGGTCCTGTTATTTAACACTTTTTCTTATCTGCAGCCCTGAGGATTTCACAAATGGCACAAAAAGCAGTACAAAACCCCCTCATCTCTAAATAAACCAAGTCTTGGAAGTGTTTTATGAACTTTCACAATGGTACTGCTGTCCTAGCTGTGATGGTCGAAGGACATCACTAAGTCATGTTTTGTGCTGGATCATAGTACCTTTTCTTATGATGAGCATATCTAATTAGACTTATTCTCAGCTTTCATATTCTTCCCAAGTTTGTTGCTTCTGTTTCAAACTTAAGAATTAGTCAAAAGCATCCCTGCTGATTCCCCACCACTTATTGGCTGGTTCAATAAAAAAAATTATTCTTCCCAGAAGCCCAGACTTGCCTTAGGAAATTCTGTTGTGAATGCCCAGATGCTCTGCTACATGTTGGTTGTATTGACAGTAAAGGAGACAAATCACTGAGGAATAACTCATAAACCATCAATTCACCTTTATTACTTAGATAGAGCTCTAACTTGGTTGTGGCAGTGTGACTGAGTAAAGAATGTAGCCCAGCATAGGAACTAAATAGGCTAAGTCAGACTGGAAAGGTAACTCTCTGATATTGTCAATTAATATTCAGCTTTTAGAGCAACTTTCCTTCTAGAGAAATATTTCCTTAATAGGTCTTCAGATTACTTTTAGTGTGTAGTTAATAATGGAAATGAGTTCTACAGAATATGGGCAGTTAAGACTTGTAATAAAGTATTCTATTCCAAGGGCATATATATTTATGTTCCATGTTCACAAAAAAAATGTTTTATAACAATAATAAAAAAGAAAAGAAACCATTTTGCATGAAAACATGTTTTAACTGTATTTGTAACACTCAGTAAATAAATTACAGGTTTTATATCATTCAGAAAGAGCTGCGAGTGATTTATTCAGTTATTAACTTCACACGCTTGGAAGAATGAATTAAATACCAGTCCTTGTTGAAGGCTTTTGGATTATTCTGCCAGAATATACCACTTAAAAGTTTTGGCAGCTCAGCGTGTGTTGCGTGATGAGCAGGAAGGTTTTGTTGGAAGCTGAAACAGATGAGTCTATATCTTGACAGTTTACAGCATCTTATAAATTCCATAAAATGAAAATGAATTATGTATTATTGGGTTTACATAAGGTCACCAGATGAACTCTGACCCTTCTCTTTTCTCATTTGGCTCAATTATTAGATGAAATGACAGATCTGATCTCTTTTCAAATTGTATTAGAAGGGGCCTCTTTATTTTGCCCTCTAGCAGCAATTCTCTGACAGAACTAGGCAAGTGCATTAATTATGATTGATTTAGTGGGTCTATAAGGTGATTATTTCTCAAATTCTACTTCTGTGAGAAAACCTTTTGACCTCTCTCAGGCCACACAGCAAATGAAATCCATAAGAAGATTTAAGAGGGGACTGACCAGCGCTGCAGTTTCTTTCTGCTGTTTGAACTCAAAACACTTTGGGACACCCAAGCAAATCCAAAGGATTGAATTACCAGGACATACTGTGGTTAAAATGTTTAACAATTTGATATCTCTGTTTAAAGTAAATGGCATGAAATTGATCACAAGGGGGAAAAGCCCCCTTTTTGGATGGGGGGGAATGGCAAAAAGTATTTTTTCTTTGTAAATTAGACATGAGAAAATTACCAAGATGCCTAATGGCTGATGGAATGTGTTACATGCAGTGAGAATAGCATTTCAACCATGTTCTTCTGATAAAGTGGCAAAAAAATTTCATAAATCTGTGTAAGAGTCTACTTTTTCTCAGTATGATGTGTATATTTATATGTATGTATATAAATATGTTAATATACACATATATAAGCATAGTAAAGAATTCAGTTTGAAACCAAATCTGAGTTCAGAAAGAGAAACTGCAGACTCCACATTTATTCCTGAGTCACACTGATGTTTTCTTTATAGGCTATTAAAAAAGCCAGTCCTGTTTCCAGATAAACCACTCTGGTTTTGGCAAGCCTCATTCTCTGGGAGGCCTGCAGTAATACAGTGCACAAGTGCAGTAATACAGCATAGAAGTGCAGTAATACAGCGTAGAAATACAGTAATACAGCACAAAAATGCAGTAATACAGTGAACAAGTGCAGTAATACAGCACACAAGTGCAGTAATACAGCGCACAAGTGCAGTAATACAGTGTAGAAATGAAGTAATACAGCGTGTAAGTGCAGTAATACAGCACAAAAGTGCAGTAATACAGTGCAAAAGTGCAGTAATACAGTGCACACTTGCAGTAATACGGTGCACACGTGCAGTAATTCTGCATTTGAGCTTGGCGTAACGATGCCTTTTACAGCTCTGTTGTTATTAGCCAGTCAGAGGATGTGTGCCCTGGGATAAGTTTCTTGGGAGCAGAGCTGGCCTGTCCTCAATACCAGCTCAGATCAGTATCACCTCTGCCTTGTCCATTTTGCATGATTAAATTTTTGCTGAGTTGCAACTTGTGATAATTGGTCTCCAGAAGCAGAGTTGTAGGGGAATAGAAATAAGGTTAAATAAACTTCTCCTTGTTAGCCCAAAATTCTCGCTTTGTTATTGGAAGAGTCAATGTCTTAGAAATGTGAAATAAAGGCCTATTTTTTTTCTTTTTTTGGAAACCAGGTATTTGTAAGATGGTAATCATGAACAGTAATCTAGTTAATGCTCAGAAGCTGAATCAAATCTGTATTTTTTGTGCCTATCTAATATACTAATTAGGAGTAATTTAAATTTGTTAGGGAGTTTTTTCATATACTTTGTGGAGATGGATGCTATTGTTCAAGTAGATCCTTCAGGAAGTCCTGAAAAAAATTCTGAAAATCCATCTAATTAAGATGAGATTTTGACAGTAGACTTTAACTTTCTACATGTAAAACTAAACAAGTTTAAAAAAAGAAGAAGCAAAATAGAAAGAGAATTGCAGACAGATTCCAGTGCTACACAAGTAAGGAAACTTTAACTGCTGCTTAACATACTACAGTAAAATGATTTATTTCTAATTAGCTTCATGAAGCAGAGGATGAACAGAAAATGTCTGATGCTTTTATGTGTGAAATAATTTAGAAATTGCTCTAGGATGCAGAAGGATGTTCACCTCTCTACTCTGCTTTAGATAGGGTGAACAGAGATGAAAATCTCTGCTTTGAATCCGGCAGAAAAAGAACATGACTTGGCTCTTGCGATGCAGGAAGCATCCCTGCTGTTTGGTACATGCATTTGTGCACATACAATAAAAATAGGAACCAAGAAACAATTGTTTTCTATGGAGCTGTTCAAAGCAGCATGTGTGACACTTGGACACCCGTCACAAGCAGTGTTGGTCATCCCCTAGTCAGATCTGATAGCGACACCATTTCAGGGAAACAAAAATCTTGGGCAGTTTTTAGCTACCCTGGCCGTGTTACCCCAAGTTGTGGCCTTGCTTCTTCAGTAGCTCTTTTCCCATAAAACTGTTGCTGCTGATCAGCACTTATTTTTCAAGTCCCTTTATCACTAGGAAATGGCATGTGGTGCCTCACCAGATATTGTGGATATTTCACTTCACTAGCATAAATGAGAACACTGTCAACAACTTCATTAGCATCCTTTGCAGTGGGCACAAAATATTCGAACAGTAAAGTGCCTGTTGAACATTTATTGCTCAGTTTTCTGGGGAATTCCTTACTGTCTGAATTAATCTCTTCAGCCATTCAAATTCTGGTGCTGGAGCATGTGCAGAAGCAAGAAAAGCACAGCAGTTGTCTTCGTGTTATGTATCAGCTGTTCTTCCAGATCTCTGCAGGAGATCTTAGCACAAATCCTGTCACACTGAATGGGTTGGCTGCTTTATCACTGTGCTCTGCCAGTAACCTTGGTAAAGGCATAACACCTGCATTAGTCAATGCTGTGCCTCTGCTCCTTTTTAATGATACTACTTGAATTGAACTTATTATGCTTATTACTCCACTTGCTCTCAGAGATTTGCTGGCATAGGCACTCTTGGTCTAATATAGTATTCCTGAGGTTAAGATTTTTTTTCTTGTATTAAAACTTAGACAAAAGTCCTAATGCTCATTTGGTGACACCAGAAAAATGAAAAAATGTCCTCTGAAAACAAGCTAACTGAAGTCATGCTAATGAAATAAATTACCTTAATGTGGATTGTTCAAAGGGCTTGCTTAGAGCTGCCTTGTTTGCCCCCCTAGCATTGTGTGGGAAGCCATAGCAGCATCTTAGACCTTGATAAAGAGGTTCATTCTCATAACTGATAACTCAGACATTCAGTGCAACCATTAGAATATTTAAAAAGACCCCTTTTTACTGTAGTAGAATACAAATAAACCCTCCCACAGCTCCGTTGCCCTTCCCTGGACATGTACATTGGAGCATAAAACAAAGGAGATAGAAAAAGGGAGAAGTTTGGACACACTGTGTAGGCAATATATGTATACCTACTGAAAAATTCAGTGGTGTTTCTAGGCATGATATATTATTGTTTTCTATAGAATTCTTAGGGATTATTTATGCTGAGCTTGCCACATTTGTGACTTGGTAATTTTTTCTTTTATAGTTGGAAAGTTTTAGAAAGCACACAGGCTTTGCCAGTGTTTTCCCCAAGGAGGTGATGGAAGACTTTTTCCAGACATGTTTATATTAATAATGTCGTACGTTTGATTCCTCTCCTGACAGGTTTTGCTGCTATGTTTGCTGTGTATTATAGGTTCTATATGTTATGACATTCTAAAAATACCTAGCTGGTAATAATACACTTTGGATCTCAGGAGACCAGTGGTATCTTCACGTGCCCTGTCCTCCTTGTAGCTAACCATTTGTGGGGTGCTGCTCTGTCAGGGTAAAGTCCTGCAGGGGTGCTTAACCTTTGAGATGCCACATGATCACTTCTTACTTGGCAAAACTGTGCGTGTTCAGTCTAGTAGCAAAAGTTACCTTTTTCCTGTAACTTTACTCTTGTCCTTCATCTGTACCTAAATAGACACTGGTGTCTGATGTATAATGAAGGGTACTAATGTATGCTTCATGCAGTATTAAGTTGTCCAGGTAGAAAGTCTTGAGAATCATTTATATGTATTCTGCATAGCTCAGTATTCATTTTGTTCTTACCATTCTGAAAAATCTGCGTAGATTTCTTTATAAGAAATAGATATTCATAATTCCCTTGTCTGATTATGTCAGACTAGGCCTCTAAAAGCCTTGGGTTTACAGTTTATAACTCCCTTGCAAGTAGTAATGTTATTTATGATAATGAGTATTGTTTGTTTGTGAGCAACTTGATCTCGGGCCGGAGCTGAGACCATTGTTCTCAATACATCTGAGAGCTGCAGCAAATTGGAAATGATGTTCAAAGGTTACAATTTAATCTCTGAGTTCCTTGTGCCTTGTTTAGAGGTAACTTTCTGCTCAGAAGGCTTTCCTCACTTGGCTTGAATCTGAAAAGAAAATGTATTACATTTTAATACTGACACAAACAAATGAGTTGGTTTTAGATTCTGTCATCCACAAACGGCTATGTTTATAATACCACAAGTATATTAATGGACAGATTTAATGATATATATATTATTTCTGTCAGCATCCTCTAAATTACTTTTCCTACCACAAGACACAAAATGATGATGTATTTCAGTGAACAAAGGAAGGTAGGTTACATTTCTAGTGCCCATAAATTCTTTGTTTTAAAAACATCAAGGCCCTTGATAGAGTACAGTGCTTTTCAAGAGATTTGCTAGTAAAAATTAACCAGTGAGGTGGAAGAAGGTTTCCTGATGTACCTTCCTGTATCACATTTCCCCAGCCCATTTTCTCCCATTCTAGAGGTGGCAGTGACTGTTCATTGCAGTTTCTCAGTTTTGGTGGATGCTGGCACAGCTGAAGTGCTACAATGGAAAACAGGCTGAACTGTGAAATATCAGTATGCTTGGGGCCAGAATCATCTTACCACAACCTTGGAAAGCCTTTCATGCCACTTTATTTATTTTTATTTCTTTTTAATGTACTTTCCATCTCAGAATGTATTTTAAAGAAATTTGTGCTTTGCATTTTATTTGATTTCCATATTCAGCTCTGATATATGGCTACCATCCTCCTGCTACTGTTTTGGGTTTTGTTTCTCTTTGTAAGGGGTTTGAGGAATGGGGCATTGAGGGTGGAGGTAAGAAAGAGGTTTGGTTTTGTACTTACATCAGTTTTCTAAGAGATTTGATCACTTCAGCATTCACTTTTACTGTGCTCTGTTGCCATCTAAAAACTGGGAGTGTTGTTACAGATTGACAGTCATTTCAGAAGCTGTAAATCATGAGAAGAGGAGAAATATTTGATCTACTTTTAAGAGTTCCAATCCGTACACCTGTGTAAAAAGTATATAGCATTACCAAAATGAGCTTTCAGAAACAAAGAAATAGCATTTACTCTTTACTGTGCTGCTTCTACCTAATTGCTTGGGAAAAAAAACAGTATGCACACATGAAATTCATATAGAAAAAGAGAATCAGGGTTACAAGGATAGCTTAGTATTATACAATTATTTACTATTCATAATCAAATATTTGGGATTTTAAAAATCTATTTTACTGTCGTTTTAAAATAGAAGCTGTTTTTTAGTAGTATCTCAGGAAGATTCTTCCTTATTTCTTCCTCTGTTCTTGTCATGAACAAGACTCAAATCTTCTCTCTAGGGTAGAGATCTCTCCTTTGTGAACCAACACTAAGTAGATAAAAGTAATACAGGTAGTTTATTTATGAAGATAAACCCAAAGGTTTCCTTTAGAAGGAGTCAATGTAGCAGTTTGCAATCCCAGAAAAAGAAAATATCTGATCCTTTTTTTCCTAAAGTTACTGACAGAAAAAATTAGTGTCACTATGGTAATTATGTACTTACTGCTGCACTATATTGTGTAATTGTTACCTGTGAATGTTTGTTTTGTTTAGTTTAAGTCATACATTGGTGTAAAGACATTTGGGGTTTAACAATGAAGTATGTTTCAGTGATACTGTGCTGTATTTCCTGTCAGAAATCTCAAAATGTGATTTGGAAACAGGATGAGCCTTCATAAATTATCAAGCCAAATATCATCTGTCTTTGGAGGGAATCCCACAGAAAGCAGATGCCTCATTCTTAAAAACAAAAAAGAAATCTTCCTATGTTTTTTCCATCAGAGAATCAAATCTCTGATCTCTGACTTCTTAAAATTGGCTTTACCCTAGTCTTTTAACAAGGTTTTGGGGTATTTGATTTTCTTAAAAGGCCTTGCTTTCTTTTCTTAGACCTTGCTGCAAGTAAAAGAATCACGAAAATGTTCTTCTGTGAATGCACTGAAAATACTTTCCTCTTTCTATTTTGAGCTCTACATCAAGTAGAGTAATCTTACACTCTAGTTTGTCAGTACTTTTTAATTATTCTCATTAGTATTTTCTAATCTGGCCTGAGAGCCTGTTGGAAAAGAAAAGGATATCAGATGACTTGTATTATTTTGATGTTTATTTCCTATTTGTTTTGGTTGAACTTAAATGTTTGGTATAATTATTTACTTTTGATTGTGGTATGAATAATTATGTATTGGCATGATATGTTTTCAATTTGCAGTAAAGGCAAGTAGAATTTAGCTTAGCATTCTGCTTGTGAGTTGCTAATCTGAGTAAATAAAATTCCAAATAGTAAATAACAGTTATTTGAGGATTACAGACTGTGTCCAAATAGAAAAATTTTGTCAAAGTATTTTAAAAATCTAAATAATCAGATAATGGGTAAAAGCAGCAAAACAAATTAGAGGTGGAGGGAAGAGTTTTGTGTACTAAATTATTTCCTGCAAGCTGTTTACTTATGTTTGCTATGATAGAACCCATTATTTCAGCCCAGATGCCATTCTTCAGAAAATTAGTTAGATATGAGAAATATTGCTTGGATTTAAGTTGTCCGATGAAGTGGCAATTGCAATTGACTAGATGATTAAAAAGGGAAAAAAGAAATCTTTGAATCTAAACAAGCAAGATAATGCAACTCTTTAACTGAAAGGGTGTTGAACCTTTCCCACAGTGTTGGCTGACTCCAGAGAATAATTTGCCTCACAGGTTCAGTAATTTCACATGGGTCTTCTTTACTCTGTCTTGCAACACTTTCCCTGTTTAGAAGTGGTAGGGATCTTAATAAAAGAGTAGAAACACCACAGTAATATAATGCAAAAGGGGGCTTGATAAAAAGAATCTGGGCAGCTTTATATTCAGTAAAGAAATAAAAATCCAGAGAAAGATTCTGAGAAGGGGGAGGAGGGGAGTAGGAAAAGGAAAAAAAGCACCACACCACAGATGCTCAAGTGTTCATTACCCAAATCTTTGCAGGAAGCAATTGAATAGAATTACCTACAAAGAGAAAGTGGCATTTTAACATTATACAATCATGTTCCTCATGGCAGGTGACATCTATCTCCTTGACGGAGACTGTATCTCAAAAATACATTCACCGAGCTGTCTATAAATTCAAATAAACCCTGCAATTTAATTTTCAACATATCCATATGTTTGAGAATCAAGCTTTCAGCAGTTGAGTACAGTTTGTGTTGATACTACTGTACCCAGTGAATGAGGAGGAAACAATGCAGTGCCACTGCAGCTATAGCCAGGTTTAGCAGGGGTCTGCAGGCGGAAAGGATTCGTCCCAGTGTTCTGGGTCTAATTCAAGATCCAGTCAATAGAATTTCCAAGAAGTTCATCCTTTCTTGTTTGGTCAAACGCAACCTTTTTCATGGTTTAGAGGAACTGTGTCATTACTTAGTTAGAAACACAAAGAACCAAATGTGTCATTGTGCACCATGGAAATGCAGCCAAGAATCTTTTAAGATAAAATAAACCCCTTAGTTCTTTAAGAAAAATAATGCAGTAGAATGCGCATTCATTTAACTTCTTAAGTATAGATTTTTAGAATATCTGATAAATTATATTGTTTGCAAGAAAGAGAACACCTGAGGCAGCTGCTGTAACAAAAAGAAAAATGTAGTTGTTATTTTTCTGTTTTCAAAAAGACGTTTCAAAAATAATTCTCTTTTCTTTATGTGTGTCTGATTGTATTTTTGCTAATGAAAAATGTTGTCTTACGAGCTGAAGAAACAGCTTGAAATAATGAACAAACAAGTAAGGATTTTAACTGAATATTCATTTTCTCTTCTGAAATGTGTTAGATACTGTAGGCTGAGAAATGTATTCTTACAGTAGTTGGTTCTATTCACAGAGTCAGCAGGATCCATGGGTGTGTTTGGATCAGTCAGAAAATTCCTGATAGCCAAAAACATTCGAAGATGCTTCTGACTAATCACCAGCAGATCTCCAGGAGACTGACTGGGGTTTCAGGGGCCCAGTGATTTTATTCCAAATTTTTAGCACAACCCCTGTCTCTGTAATGGTAACATGAAATTTTGGGTGAAAGTACACCAAAACAAAAGCTCTTAACTTGGCTAGCTCTTAAGCTTAAGCTGGGCCTGACACTACAAACCTGAAAGCGGAAGGCAAAGCTGCCCCTGCTCTGTTTGCCCTGTGCTGGGAGGATGTGTGAGCCCAGGTCAGTTCACCCCCTCCTGTGCTGCCCAGGACAGGACACCTCTGTCAGAGCTTTGATAACATCGTGTGAACAGAAATCTCCTCCATTTGGTGAGGTGGCCTGGCCTCACCAGGTCTCAGTCTGGAGCCTTTATTCAGTCTGGAGATTACAGGTTTTGGTAAACTCGGCAGCCAGGGGCCTCACCTGAGACAAACAGTTGCAAAAGTATTTTTTTGACATATTTGGCTTGTATAGAGCTGGCAAAGTATCGTCTGATGTTTTGTCACTGGCCTGTAAGGCTGCTGTCTTCATTTGCATTCCTCAGCCTTTTCAAGGCCAGTTAGGATGTGTCAGACTTCCAGAACAATGAACATTTGGATAAGATAGAGTGAATGTGGCTACTAAAATGAGTAAAAGTCAGTACTGGGGGTCTCCAGGATCAGCTCTTCATCAGGGAGAACAGAATGATCTCCCATTAGACCATTAGTGATTTGATATGTGCTAGGCAAGAAGACAATTTTTCAAGTCTTGGATCAAGGATACTATTTCTGTACTTCAGAAACAAACTTTCTGAGCTGCCCCAAGCTGCCAAAAGTTTGTACTTGTAGCTATAATGACAAGCATGTTCAATAAATTTTCTCTGCCAGGTGTATATCTATAATCCCTTCATTTTTCTTGTGTAGAGGAGAATTTGGTGTTGAATATTTTGGTACATTAGGAAGTTAAACATATATAACTAGCTAATAAATCATGAAAATATATGTTTAGGTGACCTGATGTTAAGACACAAGTTTTCATGTCATCTTCATCCTCACATTGTGAGGCCTGCAGATTTGAACCCTGGCCACTGATATTTTTTAAGATAATAGAACTATGTTGACTTATCCTGCCAAGCATATGGTCCTTGAATTAGTGGAAATTTCTGCATAATGTTCCAGAAAACATTTCACTGATGTAAGATAGCAGCATTTTGTTGTAGAACAATTATATGGGATACTTCAAATTATTCACATCTAACATGGATCCTTCTTTATTAAAAAAAAAAAAAAAGAAATAAAAGGAGGTGCTGAGTTATTTTTGAAGAAATTAATTAACTGCAGCCCTTGAAAACATTCCTGTAGTTGCAGCTACATTCTAATCAGCTGCTAATAGTTCAATTTTCAACATCCGGGATCATCCATATGTATAGGAATTTTCTGAAGTATTCCATTATTGCTGCTTGGTCTTTTCTTTTTTAAAAAATATTTTAACTAAAAAACATGGGAGCAAACATTTAAAAATATGCAGTGGTGGGGCTTTGAAAATTTATTGCACAGCTGGGGGCACTTAAAGAACTTAATTAACAAGCTCCAGCCTTAACATTCTCTCTCTTTAAAGGGAAAAAATCAGTTAAGGTTTGTCCAATTAAATTTTAGAAGAGTTTGTTGATAAAAAAAAAAAAAAGAAGCTGTGATTGTGAGCTTACAGTTTAAAAAGAGAAGCTCCAGAATAATGAAAACTTGCAAGCTGATTAATTCAGTGGAAAGCTGCTCTGTGCATAGTTTCCACAAACTCATAAGCACTTGGGCATTTTTAGCCCAAATTTAATTATAGCCTTTGATAATCAGGCTTCGCTCAAAAGAAATCCCCTTCTTCCCATAATACTTGATGATGTAATGCTCTATTATAACTCAGAACTCTTCCCCCAGCACCTAAAACAAGCCGTCTTCATGTCAATAGGAAAAAAAAGGTGACCTCTCCTCTCGGAGTTTTACATTTCATGTTCTGCAAACTGATATAGATCATCTAAGGCTGTGTCGGTTTGGAGTTCTTTTTTGTTGTGTTGTGGGTTTTTCGGTTTTGGGTTTTTTTAATTCGCTACTGACTGAAAACAGCTAATAAAGGCTCAGTTCAAAGCTGTCTATTTCTTAGTGGGGGGGAAAGATGTTATTCTGACATCATTGCTCTGAATGAGCAGCCTGTGGTTCATACAGTATACGCTCCCCTGGAATGACAAATTTTCTGCCTTTTTCTTGGGGGGAATGTTCAGGCAAAAGGAAAAAATGCATAAGAGAAGCAAAGAAAATTCATTTGTATAAGCTGGCCCCCCTACTGTGGAATTTTCAATTATATATATCTAATTATGGCTGTCAGTTGATGAATTGAGAAAAGACATTTTTTGTCCCCCCTCCTTTTTTTGTCTCTTCGTCATCTCTTCTGTTAGAATGATTATAGCACACTTACACAACTAATTGCCTTACTGCTTATTAGTGATACAATTATGCAGGCCAGACTCCTTGTGTGAACAACCATCTGCAGAGAAAAAAAAAGTGACACTATTCAAAACTATCCATAATTTAACCAATGTTATTCCAATGCACTGAGCTCAGACAATTGTTGGGCCTTCATATTTCATACCCACCCTGGAAAAAGAGGGTTGTGGGTTTTTTTTTCTTTTTTCCTCTCTTTCTCTCTTTTTCTCTGTGCACTGATTCACCTCTTTAGACTCACTGTGAATTGGAAAGAAAGAAAGAGAAAAAAAGTGCTTCATATGTCAACAAAAAGGAGGGAAGTGAAGCATGGCTAATGCCCATTCCTCCTGTGGGCAATTTTTCTTCAAATTTTAAACTAATAGGCATTTTTTTCTGCTTTAGAAACAGTCGAGAAAGTGCAGATGTCTTGACCACAGAAATCTGTGTATGTACATTTGTTGGCTTTTAAATGGTGTTAAAGCAACTGATGTACAACACAGAGCAGAGCAGAAAGTTTGCAGTGCATGTAATTGGTTTTTAGGAGAATGTGCAAGGAATGTCTCTGCTGCAGCTCCCAGAGTAGTAGGTGTTGGAAACCAAACAGGTGAAGATGCAGGAGTCAAAACACAGCTTTGTGTGTTGCTGATTAAGCTAATGTGGAATATTTAAATATTAAAAGATTCTGCTTTTCAGTTGTAGCTTAGAGATAATGTCAAAATGGCTTCCCCAGCGGCGAGGCAGAGACGAGCTTTATTTGTCATTTACCTTAATTCCTCTGTATGGTTGTATTTGTCTCTGAACTGTCAGTCTACCATTACTGTATGGTCAGAATAAATAGGTAGAAAATAAGTTGTTGTTGTGGAAATCAGAATTTTTTTTTTTTGTTCTAAGTTAGTATGAGACTACAGAAACATACATGGGAAGAGAGAGCAAAACTTTGGTGTCATTGCCTCTCAATGTCTGTTGCAGAAGGCTCATAATTCTTTTGGCTGACTAGAATGTATCTGACTGTAAAATAGGTAAGAATACAGACATTTACAATCTGCCTTGGAGGTACAGTTACAACTGTCTCAGAGATACAGTTAAAAATGCACAGTTCTTATGTTTCCAGGCTTTAAAAAATATCAGTGACCATGTCAAGGAGAAGCCTTGAGATGTCTTGGAAGAGGAAATTGCCATTCCCTCTTTGTTTTTCCCACTCTGTCTAGTGATGTTTGACTGTCATCTGCACTGCAAATTCAGACTGAAGTGTACATGTTTCTGCTTTTGCTCGTATTTCTACAACTTTTTGGCTCTATAAGTGAGTGTTCTGATATAAGCCTGGATTTGGACCACTGGATCTTGAAGACTTAGAGTTTAGAAATTTAGTTGTTCATCCTGATTCATTCAAAGTCTAGTGTCATTTATGTGTAACAATTTTAATGCAGTGCCCTGTTATTGTGAGCATGCTTATTAGAACAAGAATGAGCTCTATTTGTCTTCAAATAGGAATCCTGCTGGTTTGTTCATGGAGACTCTGAGGGGTCTCCCTTAATCCCAATGATTTAAATGCACGTTCAAAATTGAAAACTCCAAATTCCTTCAAAATGCTGTACTTCTAATGTCCAATTTATATAAGGGTGGAGTTATAAATACAGCTTCTCATGATTCTAGTCCTGAACTTCTCAAACTTGTGACCTGTCAGCTATGACAGGAAGGAAGAAAAGCACTGCCTTTCAAATTCATGTTTTACTTGTGATTCAGTGGCATGGAATGGACCCTTTCCACTTTCAAATATATATATTTTTTCCCAAGATTTGCATCTAAGCAGTTTAATGTGAGTCTGCAGTTTGATGGTGGTATCAACTGTGGGATTCTTTACCTTCAGTGTATCAGTACAAGCATTTCTAATAATGCCAGTAAGAATCTTGCATCAGAGAAGCTTGCAGGCTGAGTAACACCATTTTGGTTATTCCTATCTGTTCTGGAAAGTAAACCTTATTTTCCTGTATTCTGAAGTCCAGTCTAAATCAGAGGAATAATAATGGACAAGGTTAATTGTTCAGTACCCCATGGAGTACATGTACACTGAAACACCTTGTGTCTCACTGTAAACTGTACTATTAATACTGCAGGCAGCCTGACCTTCTAAGAAGCTTTGCAGATTTCCTTCTTCACTTAAGTATGGATGACAAAAGATCTTTGAGCTGTCTCAGCTCTGTAGTAACTCTTGCACTGATCCCAGAAGTTATGAGTTATGCCTCGGGAGTAGAATAAGGTATCAGGTATTTTTGGTGCTCAGTAGAGAGAAAAACTGACAATCTAATTATGCAGATTAACAAGAAAAAAAAAAAAAAAACAAAAAAAAACCAAAACTTCCAATCAGCATGGTGTGATGAAATGTCTGGAAATAATCTGGACAGTCGCATACCTGAACACCAGAGAGCCCAAAAGACAGATTAAGACTTTCTGATGTTACAGCCTATTTCATAGCTCCTGAAACCCTCCCCCTGATGTTACAAAGGTTGTGGCAATAAAAACTGCATTGCACAACAAGAAGAACAAAAACTCTGGTAGTATTTAAAATTGTATCTGCATGCATGCATGCAAGGCAGCTGAAGTATGCGGAGACAGCTTTAATGCGGGTGTATCCCACACTGTGTGTGCCCTACTTAGCATGCTTCTGAGTTTTTTTGGATAATTTCTTGTGTGCCTGTCTAGACTGTCTTGAAGCAACCTAACTGGAGTATAAGACGTAACTTAACATAAGCTTATTTATCTGCCAAAAACACACTCTGCAAGTAGATTATTTTCTCTTCACTGGTTTTATCTGTCTCCTTCACCCACTCCTAAAAGAACATTCAAAGCATGCCCAAGCTTAAAAACCAGAAAATGGTTCCACAAAGAGGCTGGAGATGTGATAATGGCTGAAGGACAGTTATTTAAACACTATTCTTTACCACTTTTAAACTTATTCAGTATCTGTGCTTCTAATATATTTATTGAATGTCAGGAAGAATTATCTGTAGGAACCTTTCCATTTGCAAAAATACTAATGGCAGGCAAACAAAAATCTAAGAATGAGAGGAAAGAAGCATAGAATTCCATAAATGCCAGGTATCATTTCAGGCATCTCAAGTTTTCTCAGAGGAGCTCTTTATGTATTTTTGGAACTATTTAGAAAAGTGGATGGGGCACACTTTTGGCATGGGAAATCATCATGGTCAGGATCAGGGTTGTTTGGTTTTTCATTTAGGATATGATGTTTCTAAAATTTTGATAAATACCTCTGATTACCAAGCTGTTGAGTCTGTTAGATGTTGTACTTTCTGACACTTTTTTCATGGTAAATGACAGCAGGTATTAGTTTTGTTTCTCATTGAAAAACAGCATAATTCAAGGTCTCAATTTTTCATGAAGCAGATGCCCCGTTCCCCACTGAGCCCTGCTGTTAAGGAGGTGGGCTTCTTTCATGAGTTCCATTATCATCCGTCTTTTTGAGTCTCACTAATTTCTCATATACCCTAATTGTTTTGTGTTTTGAAGAAATCCAGTGGATATACACAAAATTAATAAACTCCCTTAGCTAATACTGAAAATCATGTGATTTTAGCATGTTTTAGAAGCTGTTGGTTTATTTTTTTTGTAGTCCATTTCAATGTACAGAAACTTTCATGGGTAACATTGCATTGTAAGGGATGTCCATTCTCTTCAGCTTCAGCTAGAGAGTTGAGGATATATAGGACTAATCACAAATTGGTATTTCGCTTTCCAATTTCTCCACCTCTACAGATAAAAAAACTATTTATAAACCATATTTCACAGTCCTTCTAGCTTCTGTTGTAACACTGGGAACCAGCCTCACAAACACACAGAAATTTGCTATTTGCTGTTTTATCTTTGCTCCATGGATTTTGTGCTTCTCCCTTGGCACGTCAGGCACAGCAGGTGGTGACTCAGTTGCATCCATGGGAAATATGGATTGCTCTGAAGGGATTTCTTCCCCACACTGTTTCTGTGTGATGTTTGTGGGGATGGATGCTCAGACTGGGAGCAGGGAAGTCTGTTTTAGCCCTTTAAATATGAAAGGGGTTTAAATACGAAATAAATGTATCAGGGTTTATGATGTGGTCCAACATAATATATTAGAATAATTCAGAAGTAGAATAAAAATATACTTGGCATTGTACAAGAGAAGAAAAAAAAAGAGTTTTGAGATAAAACAAACTGCTGAGCCAAACCAGAAACTCCATATCTTTTTATTGAAAAGCACGAAGATTACACAAAATGTGACAGGCTCAAGTTTCCTCTGGTGAGAGAACTTTCAGGTGTTTACTTAGCTTTATGGAAATTATTCTAAAGCAATGCCAAATATGCACTTATATTCTGAGGTAAAATTTTGTATTTCCCTGCATTACATCTTAAGAGCATTTTTATGGGAACTTTTTCTTGATTTTTTTTCCTCTCTCTGCTTTGAAGAGGATAAAGCAAATACATGAAACAAAATGAGTAAACAATATTTTATTAAAACAAAAGATGAGAACTTTTGTGAGGAATTTTTGTGTAAGAGTTGCTTATGAATGTTTTTGATGAATAATGTCAAAGTGGTTTGAGGTGGGTATAAAGTAGCTGACAGTGGACTGCATGGTAGAATTTGGCCAATAAAATTCCAGGCGTGAGTCTACTAACTGAGGAATTGAGGCTTTCACTTCAACAATCTTTGTTTTGAGGGGTTTTTCTAAAAAGTTAACTATTTTTTAGTTTTTCTTTTAACATTGCCAAGAATCTCACCCTTTGTTTGGGCAGGAGTCTGAACCTTAGAGCAGAGGCTCAGAAAGTTGATAGATTTAAATTTGTCCGAGGAAACAAACTTGTTACCTGCAATTTTTTAATATATTCCAATATCTATCCATTTTTACTTTATAAGTGTAAAACAATTCTTACAGGAGCTTCATTATGGTATTATTTATGAATATTTTTGTTGTTAGAGTGACTTAATCTAGGACTAAAAGAAATCAAATGACACAAATTTACACACACTAATAAGTGTTAAGGGACTTAAATGAGGATGCATTTGGCCTGTAATTTTTTCTATGGCTGTAATAGTTCTGCAAAAGCCTCTGGAACACAACATTCAAAGCTAAATTACATTAAGATTCTTATATTTGCCATAAGAGTTGCAACAATTTAACCCTTTGAAACAAATGGTATAAGAATATGAGGATAAACATATTCCAGAACTATTTTGAGTGATACATTTCTGATGTCTAGGTTTTTAAGACCTTAAAACACTGTAACATTACCCATTGGCTGGATATTCATCTAAACTGAAGTTAAATGAAGATTATCTGTAAAGTTTATAAATTTTTTATCATAAAGATGATCTGCTGAAGCAGTTTTAGCTCTTGACATGGCAGGTTTGTCATCGAGTCTTCAAAGATGCCACAGTTACTTTTGATAAGTCAGATGTTGCATTTCGTTTTCTGGTTTCTTATTTTTTATTGTCCTGATCTTATCTGGGCACTGACATGATTACACCAACACAGGGACCTTAAAGGAGTCATGCACCATCACCAGCATTAAAGTGGGGTGGGGGAGAAGAAAATTTTAAATCACGACAAGTGAAATAACTTGCTTTGGTTGAGAAATCACTTAGCCTGTCATTATTTTACACAACCAAAAACGGTGCTGGCCATAATCTGCTGCCTTTCAAGTTGGAAAAAATACATTACTTATGCAGAGAATGTTTCTAATGTAACAAAGAGAAGGAATAAAAATGCCTTACAAGAGTTTTATTAAAAACAAATTCCCACAGTAAATACATATACATTCTAGTACCATGGTGAAACAGCCAAAGACATCACTGTTAAGTGCTATGGGAAGTACTTATAAATTACTTGAAATAAAAAACATTGTTGCCTGGACATCAGGGTTGAAATGCTGCAGTTTGTAATAAATTAACACAGAACTTCACTTCCCCTCCTCTAACAAAGCAGCCATTTGTCTGAATAACCCACATTCAGCTGTGAGTTATATTTTCACAACTGCAACTGCATTCATTTGCAAATCATTCTCCAGTTTTAATGCTGAAGTTTTAAATACCTTAAGAACTAATAAATAAAGCAAAGTAGAGCAAACAGTTGGCTTGTAGCCTAAAAACTGGCCTAATTTCTGGGGGGTTTTCTTTCTTCTTTTTCCTCTTTCACAGTAATTTTGTACATGTCTGACATTTCTTTAAGCTGTGTTTTGTTGTTAGTCTGAATGTTTTTTCACAATATTTAAATTTAGTGAGAACATTTCATATTAGCAGCAAAAATAAAGGCTATAGTTTTTCAGGTTTGAATATTAAAAAGCTTGTAAGGATTTCATTCCTTGACTAGTTTCAAATAATCTTTGAGTTACCTTGAGATTTTCCTGTTGTAAATCACTTTTATCTCTTGTAAACAGTTTTCTATTTGTATTGATTCTACGCTTTATGCAAAGTTCTACTCTAGAGTATGGGTCTCTTATTTTCCCAGATTAATTTTAAATATAAATCAGAGAGCTATTTCACCATAAGGGAATCTGCTTTCAGTACTTGTTGGGTAAAAATAAAATGCAATACTTTATGGATAGTTAAACAAACTCTTCAAAGTAGTATGATAGAAGCATTTATTTACGAAAGTTGAGTTCTGAGGGTATTTTCCTGCCATTATTGAAGGCTGGTTTCTATAGATAGAATCTTAGGCTTTGTTCCACTTACTCGTTTTGTTTTGAATAAATTCCTGTGGGCATGCCTGAAAGGGTTGGTAGTCATTTTCAGGAAGTGAAATTTAGGGAACAAAGTTCCTCATAGAGACTACTTGGGTTTAGAATTGATCAAGTTTTCGTAAAAGAGGATTTGAAATACTTCTAAAATCTCCTTTCTCCTTTTGTAAGGGTAGCCCATCTGCATAGTGAAGTGTTTCTTAGTGTAAACTGTGTCCCATGAAAAGAAGGACACAACTTTAGTGCAAAAGCTCTATTTACAAAAATATCTTGTGTTCATATCCATTAGCGTTTTACCTACTACTTCAGAACTAGGAGTATCAATGCCAATTATTTGAAACTATTTCTTTCAAGTGTAACTGCTTATTTTAAAAAGATTACAGCAGTTTTTGAAGAAAAAGCATTCTTTTCTGAGTTCTTTTCTGTACATCCTGCCCCAGCTCCCCACTCCCCCAGTTAAGTGCATGTAAATCAACTGTACACAAACAAAACATCTGTGTGTTCAAAACTGAAATCATCTCATCTCGCTGCAGATTTAAGCAGATAAGTTTCAGTGTCTTTCTTCACAAAACATCTATGCTAATGTGAGAGTGAGGAGGCAGTTCTACAAACTGCTTCCCTCCTACACTCCATTTAGCTTAGAGGTAAACCTGTCTTCTTGCTGATTTAAACCTATCCTATTTTACCTATAAGCAATAGAAAATTTTCTGTATTCTGAACCAAATGGAGAAGACAAAAAATGAAAATCTGATAAGATGGGAGGGGAAGAGTGCCACTTTTGAGGCTAGGTGACACAGATTGCTTTAGCTGTGGCGTGAAACTCCTCCCTGTGAGATACGTTGTGGAGTTGAAGATGGGGTGAGAAAGTGAACTCATTTTGAAACTGGTTTTATAGGTATTATACTACAATTTCTCAGGCATTTCTGTAGCCTCTCCTTTGAGGAAACTGTCTGCAACTCTAACTAACAGATTATTTATTTATTTATTTATTTAGGAAATGGAAACTGTTTAACCATCCATCTTATGGCCTTGCCTCTGGTAAGTTCCAGTTATGTTCAAGGCTATCTTAAGCAGGCAGCACTTTTTTCCCAAAGAAAGTGAAGGATATGCAGGTGCCCTCCTACCTCCACACAGCACAGATCTCTGTGAAGTGGGACAACCTGCCTGTGTATTGAGCAGCATTTTAACGTGAGCAGCAGTAGTGTGTGGTACAATTATTAGGCACAGACTACAGAGAGAAGCCTTGCTTACCTAATAAAGCCAAGTAATTCCATCAATTCAAACAAATTATTTGAAAATAAATAAGGGCATGTCTATGAAATTTGCAAGAAGTTTTCCTGTTTCTCACTGACAGTTAACAGAGAGCAATACAGCCCTTGATGTGCACCTTTCATAAGTTCTTAAAATCAATAATGTGGAGTTATCAAATTGCAAGTTATCAAATTTTCCTTAGGCACATGAATGGTCATAACGACCAAAAATTGAGTTTCTTTTATTTGTGAAAGATCTGTACGAGGATAAAAAAGATTGGGGTTAAGATTAAGAGGTAATGATGTGACAGGCTTTAGCTAAGACAAAATCACTTCTCTAGTTAGCAGAGTAATTTCAGCAATATATCTCTGTAATTTTTTTTAATCACTTAGTGATTACTTGTGTGGTGCTATTTGATTCATTGGCCATCAGTACCTGATTAAGATTCTATGCTTAGGCCATCATTACTTTTCAACAGGCCACCCATATGGCGTTAGTGTTGAGCCAGTGCAAATCCCTCAGCTTAGCACTGTATATTCTGTTAAAGAAGACTACGTGAAATGCTGACATTAGCATATGTTCTCCTCTTATTCTGTTGACCTTTATCCATGGCATTACACTAACACTGGATCTTTGGAGTTGGTCCAGTAAGAAATTGGGTTGAAATGATAAAATTAGCCATCTGTCTATTAAAAACTTTACTGAGCCAGCAAGTTGGAACAAATGAGCATAATGATGCAATGAAATGTAACTATCAGACATAAGGTTAACTTTGAGGTTGATTTTCTGGGTGTTTTTTCTCTCAGCTATAAATGGACTTTCTTTCCATAAGTCTTTCATTGTGATTTCTTATAAGTATACGTGGATGGCTGATGTGAGTCTTTGTGTTTAAATTTATTTGGTATTAATTTTTCTTTCTGTGTGTTATTCCCACTTGATATTCTGGAAATCTCCCTCTGATCATCCATAACAAAAGTATTCTTAAAAATGAAATTAATTCTATGAAGTTGATATTGCTGATATTTTTCTTAAGTTGTTTTCCTTTCAGTCTGGTTTCCTTTTCAGTCCAGCTACTGTGATTTTGATTTCAGAAGTACTGATAAAATATTTAGCTTAAAACATAGTTGGAATAGTGATAATTAGCTGTTCAAGAGCTACAATTTCCATGAGCTTAAACAGTTTCCCTCTTTGATTGCAAGGTCTCTGTTAAAGATAGGAACTACAGTAACTTGGGCTATAAAGAGCCTAGTGGAGCATTTTTGAAAAATAATTCATTTACTAATTAAGAAAATAGTGTTTGTTTATTTACAGTACATAAAATGTTTCTATCAGGAAAGAGGCTGCTAATACTCTGCCTCTACCCTGCTGTGCTGACAGCAGAACATCTGCAGTTTAATTTAATACATTTACTAAATGAAGTGGGTAAATAAGGGGATGCTAAACAGCTACTTCCCAGCCTCTGATATTTTTGCTTTTCTCTGGAGGTCAGAAGCACTGATGAATGATTCCTCATCTTTGCTGCTGTTCCAAGAGGCTCCCATGTGCCAACGCTGTTCCAAAGGGTGCTGAGTTCCAATTGTGATTGATAAAACTACATTGGCCCATAATACTTCACTTTATCTGCTCATCTGTCTCTTTAAATGCTCTGTATGTTACTGTCAGGGATTATTTTATTCAGAATATTACTCTGTGCCTTTCCAAATGTGTATTTTTGAGTCACTCTTGGTTCCTAGAGTCCCTCACATCCTGTCCTAGGCTTTATGTAGGTAGATGATAAACCCAGAGTAAGAAAAAGATTTAGATTAATGCCATGCCCAAAGGTGGATATCTTATCAAATATGGTACTTGAGCATTTGAAAGACACATTTGTTTCATCTTTGCCTCATTATTTCTAACCCAAATCCAGTTTGCCAGGTGAATATCAGAAACAGCTGTAACAGAAGCACTGAATTGAGTAGTAAAAAGTGCTTAAGCCACTGCTTCTTGCTAGAAGAACTCATGAATAATGGCTTAAATCACAGATTTATAGACAATTGGTCACAAGCTCTAGGAAAACCATAGAGGAGAATGCAGTTTTCCCCCTTTTTAGTCAGGTATTTTAACCAAAATTCCACTCCTATTAAGTGTTCAAATATTTTTTCACGGAACAGTTGAAGTGTCTATTTATCTAAGGCTGGGCTCTTTCTGTTATACCTTGTAATACGCTTGTAATTCATTCTCAAGATGACTGTTTGTAAACTTTGTCTTTTTTCTGTATGAAATTCATTTCTGTGTCCATAGGTTTTACAGGGAAAATTTCAGTACTTCCCTTAGAGCTGGTAATGGAGCAGTGGGTATCAGAATTACACTCATTTAGCTGAGCTCCTGGTAACTGATTCCTTTAGCCACTGCATGGCTCTCCTGTGTGGGTTTCAAGGTCAGGATTCAGGAGAAGAGCCCTTGCCTCACATTCTGTATTTTAATGGCAGCATACCTTAAATGGATGCTGAAAACACTGTTTTGTAGATACCAAGTGTATTAAGCCAATGATATACAGGTTTGCAACACCAGAGATTTAAAAAAAAACCCCAAACTATTGTAATACACAAAATCTGAGTCTGAAAGAGTGAGTTAGCATGTTAACACCTCCTTCCCCTCCCTCCCATTAAACAAGGAATTTAGCAGGCTTGCAAAAGGGGTCTCTGTTCTTGATAGATGGTGAGCAGGATGAAAGAAAGTACTTTTTCATCAACTAATACTTGTCTACCTAGATGTCATAAGTAGTACTGGACTAATTAAATATACATTTAATTATTAAGTCATTAAAGCTATATAAAAAATACGTCAGTTTTCACCAACAGCTGGTGATTAACCCTTGTGTGCCTCCAGAGTTGTGAGGGTTTCACTATCAAGGAGAAGAGACAACAGCAACACTTTCACTGCTGCTTCTTTGAGATTTCACCACAAGAACTCTACCTTTACATTTAATATATAAGGATCCCGTGAGCAGTTATTTTCTGGGAGGCCCAGTGAATCAGATCTCCCACGAGCATGGCCTTTCCTCTGGCTTCCACTTCCCCTCCTGCCCCAGGCAGTTTGGTTCCTTGGGACAGAGTGGGTCTGTCAAGGCTCCTGCTGGGGCAGTGCCCTATATTGGCTCATTACATCTGCAACTTCCCAGAAAATTAACAGCACCATGAGTCAAGGAGAGAGTGAGGGTGTCCATTGCTGCAGCATCTGTTTGTCAGAGCAAAAATAAAAGTTATTTAGTTAGCAAAAACTGACGTTTACATATTCATACCAAGAAAACTATTTAATTCAGACTCTGTTGTGTGCACACACACACCTATATCAAAGATTCTCCAAACATGCATATACATTCCTTTTTTATTTTAAGGGAGTGCATAAAAGTTTTCTAACCATGCTTTGAACTTATTCATAAGATTTTATGTGTCTACCTGGAGCAGATTTGAAATTGCTTTTTATAAAATATGTTGCATTTATAAAATGCTTTTTTGGATGCCTTTTTATTTTTCAGTGTTTTTATCAGCCCCAACTCTAGGTTTCATAGAGCCTGGGGAATTTACAAAGGAGCCAACTTGGAGTAAACTTAAGTCACAGATATTGTACATACAATAATCTGTCTGCTGACGCCAAACCTCACTTTCCTCCTCCACTAATAAAAGCCAGTAACAGTTGTCTGATCTTTTGCATCAAAGACAGTGTTTATGAAGTGGCCTGTATCGTTATCTTAAAATATACATATAATTCCTGCATTAAAAGCTTGGGAAGAATTATGAATCAACATTTCATAGTAAATTGTACACAGACTTGAGGACTGAAATAATATGTTTCATTCATGAATATTGAGCCTTCAAAATAGGAGCACCCATGAAACAGACTTCCTTCAGATTAATGGTATTTACTTGCCTGATTGACCTTTTGTGTGGTCGTGTGTGTGTCCAGTATTTTAAAAATTTAAATGATAATATTCCTTCATTTTCCTGTTCACTGATTTTGGGATATTGGATTCTGATTTAAGTGGGATCCAGCTCTTTGCATAAACATCTTGCAGCTCAGAGTCCTTTGATTATCAATGGAGAAGTACAAAGCAAAATGCAGGAGAGTTTTTCCAGCAGTGTTTTCAAGGCTTGGGGGTCACTTGACTCCACCTCGAAGTAGAGATCTTGTGGCCAGTTGGGGCTGTTCAGTCTGGCTGAGAATTTATCATGAAGCTCTTGAGTGTGGACTGTGGTCTGGGCAAACTGTCCCATGGCTGGAGTCACCTCCAGCTGGCCTCAGAGTCCTCCTGCCCCTTGTTTATGTGGACAATGTGCATGGTCCCAGCTTGCCTCGGGAGGGAACCTTGGAAAGAGTGGCCAGGGAGCACCCAGCCAGCTCCAGCTGCAGGAACCTGAGGGGAAGGGATCTAAGGGTGGTCAGCAGCTGGCCCTGCCTCCATCCACACTTCATGGGCACTCCCTGCGTTGGAGCAGCCCAGGATCAGGATGAGAGGGGGCACAAGTAAAGCTTGTGGTGTGAGCTGTGTGTTTCAGGTGCTTTCTTGTCCTGCCAGGTGGTTTGCCTGTGAGTATGTGACATATCAGCTCCAGGGGGAAAAAAAGAAATGTAGTTTATTTCAAATGTTATTTTTGTTCTTCCATGATGAATCTTTAAAACTCACAGTCCAATGAGTTTTACTCTCTGGATACTTTAAGTTACGGTAGATATCTGGATGACTTCTCTTTGTATTTTTTTTCCTGATAAATACTGAGTACTTTGATTCCTGGCACCTAAAAGTAGCAGTAAATTTAGGTTAAATTTGGTGAACATATTCAAGCAAAAAAGATATGTTGAAATATCAAAATGTTGAATCTGCCTCCCTCCATTCATCTATACCTGTATTTCCAACCTGCAGAAGCCTTTGCTTTTTATAAGTAGTTAAAATACTCTAAGGAAGACATTTAATTTTGTGCCAAACTGACATTTTTATTTTGTTTTTTTGTTTACTTTGTTGGAGGAGAAACTTTTTTTAACCTGGATAGTAAACAAATTTTACACAAATCCTAAACTTTTTTTCTGGAGGGTTTTTTTTAAGTGTCAAGCAGGGCAGCTGCAGCTAAAAGAATTCAAAATTTATTTATTTGAATTTGTAGTTTGAATTGAAGGTAGAATAGAACTAATGTTTTGGAAATCTTGATCTTTATTTACTTTGATATTCACAATGTATAAATAAGTTAATTTGAATAGGCTTCAATGTAGATCCATTTTGAAATTATATACTCATTTGTAGTCACAAATATGGTAACTGCTGAACAATCTTGGCAGTGATTTCAGAAAAACTTTCCAGAAACTTTAGGTTTTTTGCCAAAGTTCTGCAAGATCTCCAAGCACTTGCCTTAGCCAGAAGGATGCATCAAGAAGCACAGAGCAAATCAAATTAAGAGAAACTAATGTTCATGAGAAACAGAAATCTGTCTTTTGCATTTCTTTTTGTAAAATATTGAATTGGGAATATTTTATGAACAAGGGATAGTGGGGAGCAGAGGGAAAAATCTAGGAAATGTATGTTGCTCCCTGATAGCAAAATAGCTATCCTTGAGTGTATTTCCCAGCTAATTCCTAGGCTACAGAGTTTTTGGGCTATCAGCATTTACTGAAAAGATCCAGTATGTAATTAACTGTTTCAGTGTATGAAATGTCTCGGCTTTTTCATTTTCATCACGAAAAATGCAGTATTTTTCCTTAGAATGATTTTAGAAATATACCTATGATTAGAGAAGATAACTTTGATCACTTACTGGTATACATTTAATATAAAAATTCACAAAGTACTTAAATTTGCATGCATCTGGTGTTCCTGTTTCATAGCTCATGTTATAGTTTACTTATGTCGTAGTCATTTGCATCAATTAAATTGAATTGGAATATTTTTCTCCTCCTACTTTAGCCCTTCATCTTCAGCTGTCAACATGCATATGCCAGTCAGCAGTGTAGCTGTCAAAGCTGACATCAACATCTGTACTTGTATTTTTCTGGTGTCTGTATCTGTCTTAATTCTGAGTATTTCTTAATGTTTTTCTTGCTGCTAATAAAAGGATTTACAGAGAATTAAGTTTCTACTATCCCCATCTTTAGGGGCCAGTGGAAATTTCACTGTAGAAACCTGACTTCAGCAGAGTTGCTGCATTCCCATAATTAGGGTCAGATTCTGCAGGGTTATAAGATTTCAGCAGTTTTTTCCTTGCCATCAAGAAATCCTACCTTCACCGATGTTAATAAAAAAGTTCTTATTTCAATTTAACCAGTTATTCCATAATTTCATATTCTCCATATTTCAGCTAACACAAATGCTGTGATATTTCTTCTGAAAAGTAAAATTAGAGAGCATGAGGATAGGCAAAGTTGTTTACAGAAATCTTCGTAGTAACGGTGCAACCAAGTTGTGAGAACATTATTGCTTAAAATATATCCAAGTAATAATCTGTCCCTGAAAAGGAAAAGTTCCTCATTTGCTTCAATGGGTGCAGTATTTGTGTGCATTCCAGATCACTGAATAAAAAATGAAACATTTCAAACTTCTAATTCTTCATGTGGAGATTAGGAGAATGTACAAATGAGGAGAAAACAGTGGAAGCAGCAGCAATAAAGCTTTTATAAATAAATAAAAAGCACCTAATTTTCAGAGCAAATGAGAGCTTATGATGAGTGATGTGCTCCTAATGAGTACTGAAAAGCTTCCAGTGTAAATAAACAGATGGTAAAAATACTTAAGTTACAAATTTTTCAAACCACAAATACCTAAGTCACAGGTCTGTGCTACAAATTTCAAAGAAAAACTTTGCATCCAGTTTTTCCGCGGTGTAAACATTTTCTTCCTCTTCAGACGGACATAATAAATTGGTGCTTACTTCTCATAGGAAGGTTGTGGAGCTTATTGAACCACTCAGGTTTTGAAACCTGAAGGTGCTCTGGTATAGCAGGTGTTAGTAATGCAGGGAGAGAGGATGTTTGTTGTGAGGCTTTGCCAGAAGAAAGTAACTTCAAACTAAATAACTGCAAAAGCAAGTTGCGTCCACATAAGCTGTGAACTCAGGGATTATTTTATTGGCCTCCAGAGGTGTTTGGTTGATGAGAAATGTGTTCAGAGACAGATATTTGTGTGAAATGCATCTCACTGTGTGTATTAATCTCTGAGTGACTGCATGGTTTCATTCTGAGGTAGCTCACAGAAGAGCCACATATGCTTCAGAAAATAAACATCTGGGAGACATGGATACATTTTGTTGAATATTTAGATCTATATTGAGCCTCAATGCAAAGAGAAAATTGAAAGGATTTTTATTATGGTTTAGGAATTACACAGAATCATCTCTGTCAGAGTGGTTCAAGTGGTGCTCAGATCAATTCTTCACTTATGTCTTTCAGGGGTAAGCTGATAAACTCATGTCTGTTACACGACATGTCCATATGTTCCACTGTGCCTATCATGTTTACATAATAGTATCATATGTTCTGAGGTGTTATTTCTGGGGTTTAACATGTTTCATATTTTGATCAAGAAATAAATATGAGGAAGTCAAATAGGATTTTGTTTCTATTTCCAGGTCTGAGACCTCAGTCTTATGCCCTGGTGGATTAGCAAAGACTGCTTTAGTCTTTTTCCTGGTAGAAACTAGAGTGCCTCTCAATTTGGGGAGAGGACCAAGTTTTTCATTTGGAGTTACCCAAAGGTGATTTCTCAAGAAGTCTTTCTCACATGTTTTTTGTAAGGTCTTGTGTTTGACATTTCTTCTAGAAAAACGTGGGAATAGGAAGCAGTTTCGGACACTCAGTTTAGATTGCTGCTTTGACTGAGTTGTTCTAGACACCAGATTAATTTTGTGCCTATTGCTTTAGCCACAATCAGAAATGGGTGATGTGCATCTAATAAAGTTGCTGTTTGTCTTGATGTGTTGATGATGATGCTTAGTTTCAGAAAAGCCCAAATAACTCCCAGGGCACAAAAGCAGATTCACGATGAATAGGATACGAATATGCTTTTCTCTTCCCAGGAGGCTGGTGTGTGAATATGAGACTTTTCCCAGCTTCATGGAAATGGCAGTTTAGCTGCTTTGAGTTTACATGTTGGGTATCCTGAGTGGGTCAGATCCTGCCTGCTTCTGAATCCTATTCTAGACTTTCAGATCTTCTCATGGTGCTGATGAATTCCCCCCAGTGCACTTCAGAAGCATTTGTGCTTCCCTTCTCTCATAACCAGATACTGCACACAGCCTATCACAGTAAATGATTCTGCAGCACCTTTGGCTCCCTGCAGGAGAAGTCTGAATTGCTCTTGGCAATAGCTTCAAATCTGCAGCCCTGACAGGTATTTTTAGGTCTGTCTTGAAGATATATCAGCTCCCATACACTTCACCTTTGTCTGGAGTCACTACAGCTCCAGACATATCACTGAAATGAGGTGTAATTGTGGTCTCATACCTTCTCTATCCACCCACCAATCTCAACTGCCTCAGAGCAGCCTCCTGCTGTGCTACAGGGAGCGTTTAGAGCCTTTCTGAGTGAAGCAAACTGGAATTGTGGGTTGTGCCTGAATTTAAAGACTGCCTTGGAAGGAGGAGGAGTGAGGATGCATTGTGAAATCCCTCCTTCAGAACAGTAGGATTTGTAACAGTGGAACACTTCAAGCTATGAATTTCATTGGAAGTGTGTGATTTATACTGCTTATTATTCTGGAATTTTGAATTCTCAGTATTTTCTGTCATTATAGCACAAGTGGTAAGATGTTATAAGGCTGATTAATAGGATGATAGAGGTCTAAACCATACTGTTATAAAAGTGAGTAGGCTTTGGTGAGAAGTAGGGAAATAATCCAGTAGCATGTAAATGTCCAGAGATTTTACCAAAAAGGGCAAGAGACAGGAGGAGAAAAGCCCTTTTCATGGCTCCATTTACATCAGGTTGTGTCCATGCTAGAACACCAGAACATTTATTCCCAGAAATAATCCCTTTGAACTCAGCAGAGCTGGTAATTGAAATTTTGTGTACAGGCTGCATGCAGCTTCACTGGGCAGCTGCTGGTTAGGTCATGCAGCTTCAGTTTTTTCCTTTCAACAGCTTCTAGATGCTTTATGGATGATTCCCAATAAAATGGGAAAGGAGAAGGAGGGAAGGGCTAATAAGGGGGTTGGGAAGTCTAGAAAGGAGACCAAGATAGGAAGTTTTCCTCTGATTTTTCCTACTTTTATGCAATCCCAAGGATAAAATTAGCAAGACTAGAAACTTTTTCAACGGGTGCTGTATACTCACATTTAAAATATAACTTTTAATCTTATATAGCTGTTGAAAGATGTTGCTCTGGCTGGCTTCTTGCCTCTAATCAATGAAGTACAAATACCACCATGTCTGTCTTTCATCATGCAAGTGAGAAATCTGTAGGGTCACTCTAGCACATCTTACCAGAGAGCAGCTGGGATATGCTCCGTGCTTTGGCAAACTGAAGCTTCTTTAACTGCTGGAATAGAGCTGATTGAATTGTTGGCTTTTTGCAATACAAGTTTTTATGACTTCTACTAATATAAAACAGAAGATAAAGGGGAAACAATACAAAATGATATATCAATGGCAGATAATGTTAACCTGATAGTGTGTTCTACTGCATAGTTTCAAGAAATATTTCAGACTATTAGAAAAGCCTTTCCATCAATTTATATTATATCTGAAGAAAGCAGTATTAAAGTCAGGAAAATTCAGCTATGAGTCAATGCACTTAATACAGACAGCAAATGGACAATAATGTGGGTAAATTTTTCTGAAGAATGTGGTGAATTGGAATCCATCTCCTAATTTATATCAACTCCATGTCAATCAAATAATCCTGATCACTTGTATATTGAGAGAGGGAAAAAGCACAAACATGAAGACAAGCCATTAAACTAAACTGGCAAAAGGACGATATGGGTTTTTCCAATACGGAAAATGTAATAAATTTGTCTCTTTACATATTTTTAGGACTACAGCCACAAAAAAATAAAAGCAAACAACAGCAGTAGCAACCACAACCACATCTTACATAGATTGGAAGTAGTCTGTTACAACTAAAGCTGAACTATTTTTCTCAGGAAGTATTCTTTAGAAACAAAAGCATACAAAAACAACTGAAAGAAAATATTTTCTCTGGTAAATGAGTTCATACTCATTGCAAGAACAATTGAGTTATTTAGCTTAATTGGCACAAATGCACATAGAGAAATACAATTATGTCTATCAAAATTTTCAGTAGAAAATTTAGTAGTAGCACATGAGCAGAACTGAGAAAAAAAATCAAGTAATTTTAGCGTCAAAGAATAATTTCAGCATAGAAGTTCCTAAACAGCAAAATTATTTTCTTATTTGAAGATAAGGTAACATCTACTTCCTATTGAGGTAAATTGCCTCCATGCAGGATGCCACTGTGCTCAATGTTAATCTTTCCATATCTTTCTATGAGATTCAATCAGGCCATAGTTTTCAATTTGCCTGTCTGCATCTGTTTGTCTGTCAGCAGCCAGGCCTTTGTAGCTCTTTCTGGGCTCACTTTATAAAGGTTTTACACATTTAAACTGGAAAGAAAGCATTTGTTTAGGTCCCCCATTAGTGGCAGTTCAGTTCAAAACAGACTCAGCTCTCGTTCTGAGCTTCCTCAGCCACTGCAGAGCTCTTTGCTGGGTTAGGGCAGCCAAGGCTCCCAGCTTTGATCTGCTGTGGCCTTAGCTGGACTAGTCCCAGCTTTGGCCAGGACATAAATGGGAAGGAACCCTCCCAAGGGAGCTGCATTTAAGGCTAACAAAAATGTCACCATCACATCAGTGAGAATTTATCTTTTTCTTCGTGGTTTGTCCCTTTAATATCCTCACTCTGTAAGGTCTCCCAGGCAGTGATTGCTTCTTTGTGTGGGTATATGTGAGATTAGAGGGGGTAATGCAGTAATGCCAAAAATATTAAAGCAAAATGTAAAGTAGAAAACTATGCTGTGATATGGATTTGGGGAATTTAAAAACAACAATGGCAAAAGAATAGCCTTAAATTACTCCTCTAATAATACATCAGTGGTTACATGCAATATAGGCTGCATAAATGCACATTCTGTTCTCCCTTGCATGAATTTCAGTGTAATGCAAAACTGACAGATCCATTCATGCCTATGAAATTAAATCCAAAAAGGTTAGTATAAGCACTAGGTTTAATGATCACTGCACAGTATAATTAAAAAATGATGTTGCTTGAATATCAAATTTTCTGTATGTATGTTTATTTGGGGTTTTTAATTGAAAATAAACAAAATCAGAAGTGCAAAAAAAAGTAGAAAAGATGCGTGAAATGTAATGATAATGGTTGACTTCTAAACAGCCAAGGAAATTATAGTCATCTTATGTGTAGGACAGGAACAAACACCTCTTAATTGCACTTCATTATAACGTACCTTTCTCTTCTCAGTTGTATATATTAATTATAAAAATCATGTTTCAGAGACGAAAAGCTGTACAATAGGGTTTTTTTTCTTTTCCCTCCCTCCCTTGTGCTGTCTGCAGCAGGATGGAAGAACAATATCAACTGTCATCCACAGGAAGAGCTTAAGAGCTTTCAAAGACAAATCATAAAAAGAATGAAAAGCTATTATAAAAAAAGGAGGAAAATGCTTTGATTTCACAGATTTGCTACTTATTAATGTTTAAGGTTCTATCTTCTTCTTAAAAATATCTTCTCATATTGTTTTGTATGTGTTATGTGCAGGTACATCACTTTTTGATGACTATATCACATGACACGTAGATTACGTGGATCATTATTAGCGGATGGAGGTTGAAGGGATAAGATGGGGGGAAAGACACTGCTGCAGCCCTCCAGGACTCGTATCACTTCTTTGGGTAAATTGTGGAAAACTTGGACATGAATTTTGTGACACAAAGTGACACTGTCTTTTGGGGTTTTAGGTTTTATTGCATTCCATTTCATTCGTGTATTTCACTGGAGTAGTACTTAGAGACCCTTGGAAGTAAGGACAAGATTGCCTCAACTCTTTTGTGGCCTCCTGGGACCAAACTTTCCTGTGGTTGCAGATTTCTTTCTTGGTTTGGATTTTCAGTTGTGCTGCTTCCTATACGATTAGCTGGGATGTTTCCTCAAAACCTGCCTTCCTGCTCACAAAGCTGAGTAGTCTCACAGGTTTTGTTGAATCTAGGAGCTTCCTTACTGAGAAAGATTTTGTGACTGCTGGATGTTGCCTTACAGTCTAACTAACCACTGCATGACACTTGGTGTGCCATACCTGGGTGATAAAGAAGTGAGCAATTGTCTGGTTGTACTGGCTTTTATTACCCATTTTCTTGAAGCTTTTCCCATTTATTCCATTCTTTTCTATTTCCCTCTGCACTTTTCCTGTGATGCTGGGTGTTTCCTCAGGCTGATGTTTTGTTTCTCCTAAGTCTGACAGCATCTCCTTCAGCCTCTGAGGATCTTACAGATGCAGTGTCGCTATCAGAGTTAGACACAACCTGTAGCTCTTTGTTGCATGCATGGCCTGTCAATAGTAGGTAAAGTTCTACTGTTCTATGTATGGTGTATATAACATATATATATTCTTGCAGGGAAAAAAAAATCAATGAACTATATATTTCTTTAGTAGCTGTGGCTGTCAGGGTTTCCTGAAAGGTTAAGTGCTCACAGAGATACAGGTCCTGAGATTATGCTCTGTGGTTTTCTTTGTGTGCCTTCCAAACTTTTAGACTGCAGCTCCTTCAAAGAATAAAGGAAAGGAAAGACATTTCTATCCAAATGGCAGGTTCTTTACCTCAGTGCATTCCTGGCGGTGGATGTTGGCTTCTGTCAGTTGAAGTTTTCCTGCTAATGCATTCACACTTCCACTGTTGCTTTTTTGGACACATGAGGTAACTCCTCCCACAGCTGCCATGGCCTTTGCTACACCTTATGCTTGTTCTGGTGGGAGAAAAATCCTGCAAGTGCGAGAACTTGAGGCTTGTTAAATGTAAAGTGGATGTAAATAGGTATGAAAGAGGTACTATCTATGGGTACTATTCTCAGGATACAAACTTTTACGTTACTGATTAATTACTTTTTTTTTCCTGCCCCCTGCAAAAAAACCCCAATGAGTTATTGGTGAAAATGGGAGTGACTATCAAAGGTAGGATTCCTTTTTTCCTCTCTCATGAATAGTTGCAGCTTGAATATTGTTTCAATTGACTGGTCAACTTATTAAAAATAGAAGTGAAAAAGAAAGATGAATTCTTTACAGAATTGCCTTAAACTGTGAGCAGGAACTAGACTAGCCGACAGATTATCCTTAGAGAACAGCAAATATGTTCTCCCCTTTTCTTCTCTATCATGTGCAGTTCCATAAAGCAGTGTATGCTTCTCTGAATGTATTTTCTTTGTTCTTCCTATTATGTACTTTTTTCTGTATTATATGTCAGAGTAACTCTAAGACACAACAGAGTCAATGGAAACTCCTCTCTGGTTTAATGTCATTTCTGAAGTAGTTTAACCATTAACATGTATAAAGCCATCTAACTACATGAAGAATAATCACATGACACAGTTTTTACCTAAGGAAATATTAACTTTAAGCTGGGATAACCAACTTCCAAGAATTCACATAAAAACATAATGAAGTTAATATTAAATAAAAGGCTTGTGCAAGCTTTTATTTTTACAATATGTGCTGATGTGTCCCTGATTTAATCATGTTTTGTTTATGATTAATGAATGATTCACCTTGAAGATCAAAGTTTGGTTCATATCTCATTAAGAATTGGAAGAAATGGTCTGTTTAGAAAATAAAAGAAAGCTGCTTTGTGTGTTACCCAGTATTACAAATTTACCCAAATACTGTGAGTTGCAGCTAAGAGGACATAGGAAAGCTTCAAATATGACACAACTGTTATTAGACCTCAGATTGTTCAGGAAATCTTCATGTATAAATTGTGATAATTCAAAGCACGAAAAAATATCTTTTTTTTCTCTACTACGTTTTATCATAAATGTTGACTTATGCAGCTGAACTAAAAATTTAAACGTGTGGAATTTTTCAATTTATCCTCAATGTACTTATAAGGCAAAATTAAATACATTCAATAAGAGAAACAGCTATAAATATGACCAAGTTTCTTTTGCCAAAAGAAAATGCACAATCGTGCAAGTTTCAGAGTTTATATTTCACCAGGGGTATAGCCATTTCTGTGACACTTCACCTACATAAAATATTACTAGGTAACAGATCTTAGGAAAGATCTGAAGTAAACTGCTACAGTAATGAAAGTACCTGCGTTGAAATCAAGAGCACAAAATTAGTTGTCTCTGTTATAAGTTCGTCAATCTTAATGTATTGGGTTTTTTCTGATCACACAGTAAGGATTACATTGTAAATATCCATATTGGAGTGTGAGCAGATAAATTTGCAGGAAACATTATTTATAAAATAACCCTGATATAATGGGAAGGCTTTCATGTGCCAGTGACCTGAGATCTACAATGTTGTATCTTTTAATTTTTAGAGGAGACACACGGTGTGAATATTGTCTGGGGTGGATAAATGATAGCTTAGCATTCATTGTGTGATATCTAACAGCCTTTTCTGACAAAACGGTTTTATTAAAATGATGGGTGGATGAGCATTCTGCTGTTATCACTGGATGACAGAAAACTGTTTATGCCCTAGAACAGTGATGTAACAGAATTATTGTCCAAGTATTGGTGCAAAATTTGTGACAAAATTCAACCATCAACTCATATTTATCTCTAGTTCTCTAATGAAACTGATTGTGAGAATGAGTGAACAGGTTTTACATGTTTGTTCTGGCCTGCACTGCATTTAACTTTCTTAGAATAGTTCTTCGGTGGTAATGATGCAAGAGCTACAGGATGAAGAGTCGAAAAACACAATGCAAAACCAGACTGTGTAAGGTGAGTTGCAGTTTATGCAATAGTTCAAAAAGTGTCTCCCCAGAGAAAAGTGTTGCTCTTTTCCTGGTGGAAGAAATATTTCTGTTTTCTTCATTTACTCATAGAAAAGTGGACAATTACTTCTTTTGGGTAAACTCTTGCAAGCAGAGGATTATACAATTAAAAAGTTGATTTTTGAGTTCAAAATTCAAGTTGATTCTAGTGACATTAACATATTACAGTAATACAGGAATGACAGAATGTTATATATATTGCTTTCCTGTTAATTTTTTTTTGATTATTTGATGTAAAACTTGGCATTTTACTCTCCAACTTGAAGGAGTTTGAGAACTTTTGAAAAAATATCCATTTTCTGGTTCAGTGAGTTCACTGCTGTTCATGTAAACTCCACATGCTTTACTTGGATTTTACATTTCATAACTCTTTGTGACATGTTTCATCCAGGCTGGTTCACCTTAATATTGACATCACAGAGTTCAATGACTTCTGTATGGTTTGTTTCCCCACTTAAAAATAATATAGCTCTGAGAATCGAGTGATCTTTGTCCTGTGGTTTGCTTAATATTGTGGGTTTATGTTTTTTCTATTTGTTCAGAACTATTTGTACTTGGATTATTAATCTATAACTAAATGTTGCCCTCTGTGTTCCTCCTGCTGACGATATCTGGAATCAGACCAAGGCTCTTCTCCTTAAAATTGTGCAAAACATGTTTATCATCACTTTCTTCTTCGCTTATGGTCTTTTGGTGATCATGTTAAAAGGAGGAAATATTAGCACAGAGCAGTACTAGTGCCTGTGCTAGTTCCATCTTTCTACAGCCAGCAGGCTTGGATATCCTGCCTAAACCAAGCCTTAATGGGAGTTCTGTCTGTCTCTCTCAATTGCAGTGTATCAAGCAGAGGATCTGAACTGCCATTTGAACAATTACGGTTTCATGGGAGCTGTGGCCAGTCACTGTCTGAACTCACTGTGCAAATACCAACAAACATTCCTGAGACAATATCCTGTCCCACAGGGACCTGCTGGGGAGGTGCATCCAAAGGCACTTGTGCCATGTCCTGGTCCCTCGGAGGAGGCAGCTCTGTGCAGTCACACAGCCTGGAGCGCTTTGCCTTCCAGTGTCTGCCCCAATGGCTTGGCTGGAGGGGAGAAAACTTCCCTCAGAGTCATTGCTAGAGTCTAAGCTGTGCACAGTCAGGATCACAGGTTTGATCCACTTAAGCTCTACAAAAGATTTTGTTTGAAAGTTTGTACCACATTAACCAAAAAGAAAACGAACCAAGCGTGAGGCCACAAGGAAGCTTTCTTTTGGGTAAAACTTCAGCTTTAGATGCTGTCTACTGTTCTGAAAGATTGAACAAACAAAAGTGTAAAAAAATTCTTGCTTATCATAGGTGGATTCAGTTCCTTATCAGCTTCATGGCATGAGGGCTGCACAGCTTCTCTGCTGGTACTGTCATTGCAACCTGTACTGTTGCTAAAAGCAGCCTGAAATGAGACAGTTCTAGGATGGATTTTGGTGGACAGGTAGAGATCTATATGATGAAAAATATGAGATTCTTAATGATCATGTAACAGTTTGATGTTAGTCACATAGTGTGTTTTCCTTCTCTTTTTCACTATGATAATGTGTGACAGATGGTATAAAACAGAGCACCTCGGCTTCCTAAAAAATTAACCCAGTTTTGAACATCTGGAAGCACAGAATGCTGAAAAAAAAAGAGGCTTTGTGCAGAGTTTTCAAACAGTTGTGGGGCCATAGACATTCTTGTAAGTCAGCTTCACTGGCTGCTAGTGTGCTATGCTAATAGTAAGCTTTTTAGCTCAGGCAAAATTTCACCTGCCATCAAACAGAGTTTTCCTGAGTAGTCTATGTTACCTGATCTTTAAAGGCATTACCTTGAAAGGAAGTGAGAAATTTCTGATGCTTCAGTTCAGATACCCATCTTAGAAATTGAATATAAATAAGAATTAATCTATGCCAATGTAAATGTTGAAGGTTCTTTATGGGTGGAGATTCTGCATGTACTTTTCCTCCAACTTTTGAAAAACTATGGACCAATTCTATTTGGATAAATCTTTCTGTCCATGTATTTATCTTCAAGTGTATAAGTAATCAATTTTAAAAGACATGTTCCCATTCTCATCTTATCACAAATTTGAGGGAAAATGAAAAAAATTTCCTTGCTCACATTAAAGTTAATGAAGTTGGAGACTTCCATCATTCTAAATTACCAAGAAAATAACTTGAAGTGAGGGAGTTTGGTGACTGTATCAAAATCTTCCTAATCATAACTGGCATATTTTAAAGAGTAGATTCCTGGTAGTTGGTGTGAACAGCACCACCAATATGCAAAAGAACAAGAAATAAAAATGACAGAGTTTCTCTTCCTCTCCTCTTTCATACTTGCATAATGCAAAAGTAAGGTTTGGTTCTGAAACTCATTGAAGACAGATGACTTCAGCAGTTTTTAAGAGCCCTGTGTTTGATGTCTGGCAAAATGTATATTTATGCTAATATTCACCAGTTTGTACACACCAGGTCAAATCCCTCAGTCTTACAAAACATGATATGAATCATAATTTTTATCTCAGTAAAAGAATAAGAAATTATTCCAAAAATGTTGCTGGGCAGGGGGGAACAAGTGTGTGAAAAGAGAGGAAGCTTTAATTAGTACTTTTACAATAAAATTTTCAATGCAAGTTTAAAAATTGCATCAGAAAGTTAAGCAGAATCTCATGAATAATAGCTCTTTTAGATCAACTTAATGACAGTTTTATAAATTCATGGCATGCATAAATAAGTGGGAGATAGGACCCAAAAGTAAGAGGGCTATTTTAAATGGTGATTATATATTTATACTGACCTGTACCGAGTAAATTTCCATCTGCTTACAGCTCTAGTAACTATTTGGTCTTGCTCTTAAAGCAAATGCAACCTAACTGCTCTAGAAGAAATACACCAGATTTGAGCTGCATAAATATGATCCAGAAAGTGGCTCGTTATGTAATAATACAACAAAAAGCAAGAAGATGAATGAATATGCATCAAAAATATTACAAAAGTCCATGTTTTTGCAAACAGAAGTAGTTGCCTTAAAAGGCACTGAAAATAGGACTGCAAAACCTTTTGAATTCATTTAGTTTCTCTGAAAGAGTTTATTTCTAATTATTTTATTAGCAATGCAACAAGCTAATAAAAATGGAAGCTTGTACTGCTTTGTAGCTGAGGCCTTCCTGACGTGCTCAGAGCCCTTTAGTCCTGCTGTTGTTTCTGTGTAAGAATCAATACCACAGGCAGCAATTATGTGGTGGTGTTTTTTGGCTAAAATTCCCACACATCTGGGATAAACAGATATTCTATTCGAACTTCCTCTGTTAACTCCACCAGTTTCCATGGAATGACTCTCTATATGCTTGTTAAGTAAATGATTGTTATAAGACTATGGAGACATGGTCGATCAAATTAACCCCTTTTGTCCAGCCTCCAAAATGGTTCCCTTCATTTGCCTAAATTCAGCTGCTTTGGGGAATTTTTTCAAGCTTGAAGGACTCTCTGGATTCATCACATTAGCAAACTGTAACCTGAGAAGAAGGTCTTTGGAGCAGCAGGACTTCTTTGGCCCCCAATTGTTTTGCTAATCAAGATTATTGCCACTATTGAGATGTGGAAAGATAGCCTAGCTGACAAAATTTGTCAGCTTCCCATGAAATAGTTCTGTCAGTTTAGTCAGGGTGCCGGCTAATATTAACATATAAATGAAGTCTCTCCCCCTCACCCCTTAATAGATGCAGAGAAAATATAAACAGACACACAAAAAACCCCTCTGTGCTTAAATCAAACAAGCTTCTTTTCTCAGCTCTAGCCCATGTCCCTGGAAATCCTGTGAGTAGTGGAGCTAAAGGGAGGGGGGAGGGAAGCAGAATTTGCACAAAACTACTTTTAAGCCATAAAGCAGCAAAGCCCCACTCCCTGCTGATAGCAACAGGAGATTGATTACGCCTGCAAAAGTACAAATGGTTGCCTGAATGCAAGTGGCAGACCTCCAAAGCAGTGTGCTCTATGTGCTGGTTTTACATTTTATAGCGGAGGACTTGGATACAAAGTGGAAAAGTGGAACAGGGGGTATGAAAGAGTTATCTTTGCCCAGAGGTCAAATCTGTGAGCGCTAGCCCCGCGAGTCCCAGCCCGGCGCGGTGACAGCGGAGCTGCCGCCGGCGCCCCAAACCCCATCCCTCAGCACCTGTTTTCTGCCTTTCACTCTGTTTTCTCATAATCAGAATACATATTGTATTTTCCAGCTGACCTACGGGGTGATACCATCTAATGCTCTTTCACCCACTTACACAAATTTTGCGTTACTTTGTCAAAGGCAAATGCCTTGCATCATTCTGACGGCAACTCTTTCAAACCCCAGCTGTACACAGATCATAAAAAAGTAATTCAAACTTACGCTCATTTTAATTGCAAATGGGTCTACTGAAAGTTCTCTTAATCTTTTAGCCTGATTTAAATATAAATAAATTAATATCTCGTCATATTTGTAATCTGCAAGTCGGCAATATTGGCCTTTTGGTACTAAATTAGCCCTTGAATGGTAACTGTGCAGCAGCTTTGTGTAGTTGTGTACGCATCGGAGATGACTCTTCTAGCAAGTTCAATAGGCTTTGCAAAGCGTAGCTTTAAATAGAAGAAATCCTTCAATCATGATTTGTTCTTGCTTTATGAGAAACAATCAGATTATTCCTTTGTGCTGAACTGTGACAATACTCTAAAGCATGAATGAAAACTGGAATATATGTTCCCCCAGTGGATTACATCAGCTTTCTTGATCGTTGGGTAACATGAAAAATAGATTTAATGTGTAAAATATCTGTCACTGAAGAGAATATTAAGAAAATTACTTGGAAGCAGTTTGTGAGAACTTCAGAAGTAATAAGTTAATGACAAAACACAGCATTTGTTAAGAAGTTCAAGGCAGATCATTCCTAAGGGGTTCCAAGCAAGTAGCTAAGCTCCTTACTTCATGATTTCAGAAGATGTCATACAGAGTTGATTTCAGCTTCTCCAAAGCAAAATGTTGTGTAAAATATTGCATTAGTTGCCCAGAATGTGGAGCTAAAGAAGCATAATCTAAACAGTTCCACTGGTACCTCTTGCCCCGGTTTCATGCAGTGCTTGTGCTCCTTCCTTTGATCTGAACCTTCTGAAAAAAATTACTGGGAGGCACAATATTAAGCATTGTTGGCAATAGGAAAGTGTTCATAATAATGATAATAGAATAGGTGATCTGTTAAAGTCATAGTCTGCTTAAAAGTTCTGATCTCAGAATCTTTATGAATTTTCTGGATTTCCCTTCAACTCAGTTAAGTTTGACTACCTCGATTCCCCCTCCCTCCTGTGACCTGACTCCTCTGCTGAAGTGTGAGATGGGGGAAGGCTGAGGGATATCTTACTACCCACCGTGCTGTGTGTGGATGTTTTTATACAAACAAAAGGAGCAGTCTTTGTCCCAGGGAGTTTACAATCTGGAACAACTTTTAGTTATCTGTTACAGTGTCAGTTCATCAAAACATATCTATTCTAAACTTTAAGTTTCTCCAGCTCTAGAACCTCTTGCAGTCTGGCTTCTGTTACAAGCATCAAGTCTAAAACTTCATAGATACCTTTAAATAGTTAAAGGAACAACATTGGCAGAAAGATCAATCTTCTACTGAGCAGCTGTCTTTCAGGCCAGTGCTATCCAGAACTCATGTAAAGTTTCCACGAGTCAGCGAGACACACTTGGCCACGTGCTTCGAAACCTCAATTTACTGTGCATTACTTTTTCTCATGTTTGTTTCTGGTCACACTCCTTCATTTTGCACCTGCACGACTTGTCAGGTGTATAATTCCTCTAAGAAAAAGAAGTCCTGCCAGAGGCCGGGGTGTGGAGCTTTCCTCCACTGCAGCGATTGCCCAGCTTGCAAACTTGCCCTGGAAAGGGAGCAGGGTGGTGCTCATAATGGAGCCCTTCATACCTCGGGAGAACAGCTGCCTCACACTCCAGTGCACACAAACAAAACACCTGCTTAAACCAGAAAAACCAGTAAGCACTGAGACTGGGTATGCGGTGGATGGTGCTCAGACTTTCTCTTTTATCTCTTCTCAAATGTTATAACGTGTTTTTCAGCGTTTCGGTAATTTTGAAAAATTGAGCAATTTTGTTTATAGCGCAATTTTTTTCTCCTATTTTTGAGAAATATTAAAAACCGCTGCTCATATTTTGGTTTTTATCGTTAGTAAAGACAAACTTCCTCAAGGCTGGTTTGGGTAAGTGTCCTGCAAGTTTGGCTACCCAAGTTTTAGACTTACTTCAAAATGTATCACTTTAACTTGAATACGAGCAGCCTTTCATTCTTACCTTTTTCTGAGATATTGGACAGGTGCTGAATTTTGCTTAATTTGGTATTTTTCTCTTGCATGTTGTAGATATATGGGTGTATTTCTTTCACACATAACTGAGCTTCATCTGTCCTATTGAAGTGTAGCTTCAAGGATGCATTAAGGATCTTTGTAAGGCAAATGGCATTTTGACATTCTAATTTTAGCTATACCTTTCAGTGTACCAGGCAGGGAGATGGAAATGTCTCTTCAGAAATGGCAGAAAGATAAGTAACACCACTAAAAATTAGTATATAACACTGATTTAAATATGATGGACTTATATCTAAAGCTGACCAATGAAATTCTGTAACTTCTCACTTTCTGCTTCATTCAGATTCATCCCCATTTCTGACAGATTTCCCTTCAGCTGGAATGCCCATCAGTGCAGGGAAGCTCTCCATAATGGCTGTTGTCATAGGGCAACTGTTATCATTTGCACTTTGTTATACAAATTCATCATCTCCATCAGTTCATAATAAGCCCGACTGATACCATAAAACCCTATAATACCAGCAACAATAATTGTCATTCAACTTGGATGTTGTAGAAGAGAGATTAAGGATTTCATGTTTAAATTTTAAATGAAATATTCTCTCACCATTATGGGTGGTCTCCTTCTGAAACCTTGGTAGGACAGTATAGTAACACCGCCCAATGCTACTGCCTGAACTAAGCATTAAAAAAAGTTGTCCTCAACACTGTCAGCCTTTAAATGTTCTAAGCTGAATATGCACAAGTGCATACATTAATCAAAATAAATTTCAGCTTCCCTTTTTTATTTTTAGTTTTTCCCTAAGTTTTATTGGACTGAATAACTCTAAGTAATAAGCATAACTATTTTATTTAACCAAGGGAAATGAGTGGGAACAAGTTCCGACTGACAATGGCTCTCTGCTGGAACCCAGAGAAGCAAATGCAAGCAATGCAGTAAGGAAGATCAAACTTGTTACACTGCTGATATTCTAAGAGTTTGAACTCGGACTCCCTGCTGACCTCAATTTTACAATGATAATCATTTCCTAAAATGTCTTCATTTTGTAAATGAAGCTGTACCTCCCTCTGAAGCAGGGGTTTGCAAAGATTAAATCATTTACATTTCAAAGTGTTCATTTTTTTGCCAGTGTGAGAAATACTCAAGCAGGAAAATGAGTGCTCCTTTTAATTTTTGAAAGCTGGGAGAGCATTCATAGTGAAAATAATCACAGCCTATTACAGCAGCCTTGCTTGCCCATTCCCACTTCAAAAGGATGAGCCTATCTTTTCCCCGCCCAGCAGTGAATGACCACTTAAATGAGTGATGGCTTATTAATACTATGACTCAGCCACTTCTCGATAAGGAGAACAATAAGGGGTCAAAGCCTGAGCATCCCTTACAGGAATTAATGAGAACATGTTGCTTGTAATTTGGTCTTTTGGAGATTACATTTAAATTAAAAGGTTCTTGTGTCAGGCTTAATGGTGAGACTTGGTGTTGTCACTATTTGAAATCCAGAGACTGCATTTTTATCCTTTCTACCTGTATAATTTCATTGACTTTAATGAAGTTGCCTTGGGGGTTGGATACCATTTAAAGAAAAAAATCAGAGAAAGTGGCAAAACAAAACCTTAGGAAGTTCTCCAAAAGTAACCCCAAAAAATTGCACACACTTATTTGGGCATAGTGTTGTTTTGAGAGTCAGGATATATAATTACAAAACCAATTAAATGCACATATTCGAGATATGTTGCATTAACATTTCTGCATAAGACCTGGAACTAATTCATTGCCAAAGAATGTTTACTCTGAAGTTGTGTGAAAAGCAATTTACCAGGCAGTGTTTGTGCAGATGTGGGGGCCTTTTCTTTGGTTCCTCATCCTTCTTTCCATTAAAGACTTAGCAGTTGGTTTATTCTTGGTTTTATTCTTAACTTTTATTTTTACATTTTATTATTGATATTGAAACTGTTGTTTTCACTTTTGAACAAAGCCATGAAACACAATGGTGGAATCAAAGTTGTTTAAAGGAGTTAAATTGCTTATATTGTTGTGTGTGTTATTAACTAGAGCAGAAAAATCCAACCTACAACTTTTCTATTATCTATTTCTTGCAGTTATGAAAATACTACATTTAGCATCTTTTCTCACCTGAAACTAATGCAAAGATGCATTCTAGGTAGGATTACAAATAAACCAGCATTCATTGTGCTAATTGGTGCATTGTGTGCTAACTAATGCACATTGCATTTTTAAGGAGCTCTGAAAAGGTGGGAATCAACTATTTATAGACATCTCAGACATAATTCTAAGGGAAAATAACAATTCAGCTGTTTTCTCATTGTGCTGTGGTATTAAAATGTAGAAAATACGACATTATTATAAAAATAGGGAAAATGTAAGCATGAGAATTTTCATGGTCTTGATATCAGTTTTTTCTGATGTATCTAGAAGTGATATAATAATTTTACTTTTTTTTTATCTTCTGTCAAGATGATATTGCTATATTTGATGGAGAACTCCTGAAAATCTTTTAAGATATGAAACTGATACCATGCTATAAGAAAAGCAAATTTGGTTGTTCTGAGATTAGTTGAAGATCTTATGAAGTATTAATGGAAGAATATTCATATATAATACCAATCCACAGAAAAGATTCTCTGCTCCATGCAAAAAATGGTTTAGCTTTGCACTGGAAAATAGAACAGGTCCTCGTGCAAGTATACAAAATGTTGAATAATGTCACAACAAACCCTCCTTATCAGGAGTTAGTTCAACTAATGTGTGATTCTTAGAGAAATAAAATGTCATTTTGAGCAGTAGCATCACAAGATTAGGAATTCAAAAAGTGGGGAGAGGCTAAGTCCTTATGGTAGTGCCATGGTGACAAATGACACAAGGGGAAAGATGAGGGACTCCTTCTCTTGTCTTTAAAGATGGCTAAAAAACTATTAAAAAAAAAAAGTGTACTGCAAATGATCTCTTTCTATATCTTATTTCCCCCGTTTTTCATTAAAAAAGAGTTTCTGGGTAGCTGAGATTGTTTCTGTTTCACCAGGCTGAGAAGATCCCTTGGTTTCATGGTCAGCCTTTGCTGACATCTGTGGGATGTTTGAAATGCTCTGGTTGAGAGCTTACAAGGACTCTGCAACTCGTTTTTCCTAGGACCTCTATGCCTTCTAGGCTCTTAAGGAATCAGGAGCCTTCTATGTCCTTTATCATGATCCTTGCTGGGGCCCCAGTGATAGTTTTTGTCCTTTATTTAGCCAGTTAACCATTGATTACTCTGAGCCTACTCATGATGCAGCAGGTTTGTACATATTGCTCTTGCCAGAGGCAATGAACCTCGTCCCATTTGGAAGTATAGAATGTGACTACTCCTTAATCAGGAGAATATTTCATGACTTGGAGTCTTAAACAGCCTCTCTTTGCTATGCAGTAACTTTTAAAAAGAATGTGATCCAGAGCAATGAGGATGGGTTGTAAAGAGAGGGGATGACTGGGGAGCCCAGTTTATCTGGTGCCAAGGAGAGGGGCTGGCAGCCCCCAGCGCTGGGCACTGGGAATCTGGAGCTGCCTGGAACTGCTGCCAGCCACAGCCTCCCTGGGGGGCTGCTGGCTTGATGCAGGGGACTCTTGTTTTGTGACTAGTGACTGCCTTATTGTTCCTGAGAAAAGTGGCAACAAGCCAAGTAAAAGCCCTTTTTGTCCTTTACTCCCAACAGGGGACTTGGTAGTGGTTTGTCATGTGCCTGGGCATAATCCAGGCAAAGTCCCCATATGCAATTAAAATAGATTTTGCTACTGTATGTGTTTCTTAGGAAGTGGTTCTCCAAGTTACGGGTACTGCTCATTCTTTTATTTAATGTTTTTGTCTGATTTCAATACTTAATTTTCCTGGGGATTGTTTTTGTCTTTTAATCAATACTCATTTCTCAATATCAGCAGTCCTTTAATAAATTCCAGTAGTGTGTATATTGCATAAAAGAGCTATAATTTATAAATAGCAATGTCTATGAGTAGCCATCTCTCCCTAATGTAGATTCCAATATATGTCATGGTCAGAAATCTCCAAATTATAGGTTTACTATTTAATAAAAGTAATAGTAGCACATGTTTAAATCTCACAAATAAATTATATTCCTTTTGAACTGTCGTTACAGTAGTCTGTCATCATTGGTTTTTATGCCCTTGTAGCCTTAGTTAGGCTTTTATTTGTAATTTTAAAAATTATTATTATTATTCACTTTTAAGATACTTGAATGTAATAGACTTAATGGTACTAGAAAATCAATCTTAGTTGTTTTTTGTAGCTGTTGTGCAGTTTTGTGCCATTTTGCACAGTTTGGGCTACAGCTGTCTTAGATGATCATGATAGATACATGGCAGGCAGAGTTTCACAATTATTCACGATGAGTAGTAGTTCTCCAGTAGATTATTTCTATGAAATTCAGTGGAACATTACGGGAAACAAGGGGCTGTGCAATGCACTTTAGCTACCTTTACTCATGACAAATCTATGTTTTGTAAGGCAATATTAAGAATTATTTGAGAAAAAAAAATGTCTTTTGACAGAAAATATAATCTCATTAAAAAGAGGGAGGTTCATATAATGCTCTTAATTTCTAAAAATTGAACTTTTCTAGGAAAAAAGATAATCACATCCAGATTACAGTGATTTGTCTAAGGGAGCTGCCTCTGCACTACAATATCAAGTGTTGGGATTATGCCCGCCTATGTGAAAGCAAATTTTGAATTTCAGCTCCAGTAAGTGTATCTACACTACTGTAGAAATATTTCTGCAATAATTCTATGTTTTCTCTGCATAATTGTAGAAATTCTGTATTAAAAACTTAACAGGAGTAGTGGAGAAAATAGATACAGAAAGTGTCTAGGAGGGGGTTAGAATATTCACTGAGAATCTGCAAGGCAGGAGGATGCTGCCACATCTGTATGACTGATTAGGCCATGTTAGATGTTTTTTCATTAAAACCTTAAACCATTCCTTTTTGTCTTGTGCAGGTGTAAGGGCAGAACTGGCCTGATGTGAGACTCAGGGAAATGATAGGAAGCGACACTCAATTCTGCCTTTTAAAGAGTATCCAAATTGTGAGTACCTTCAATAGTTGTTTATTTCTTGTAATTTTAATAGATCAAATGGCCTTATCTTGCTGCATAGTAACAGTACTATGCACCTGATGCAAGATATTGCCAGAGGTATCACTTTTTCTGTGAGGGGAACACTGAATCCCCCCCAGATTGCTTCACAGAACACTTTCATTAATGAAACAGTGCTGGCCATCACAGAGTCTGTATTCATGTTTTAATTATCATAGCTCTCAAATTCTTTTGTTTGTTCAGGATTGGCTGTCCTAATGATATTGGAAGTATCATAGTTTCCAAAAGCTTGTCTTAGCATTTCTCTTATGAGTAACTCTGAAGCACTTAAATATTTTCTGTTTATTTAGATTTTGTATCTCATAGGTCCTGATTCCTCAACTGAAATATTTAACAGGGAAACATCTGGGAGTGGTTTATTAATGAAATGTATGTAGTCTAGGACATAGTGCACTGTTGCCAGATTCAGTGGGAATCCCAGTCTGAGCTGGGACTTGCTGCATGAAGTGCTCTGAGAGCAAGGCCCAGCACAAAGTGGAATAATTTAGGCTCACTTGCCTATGTAAAATTCCTGCATAAGTTATTGTATTTCTCTTGATGCAAAGAGGAATGCAATATACTCTCAGTTGTCATCTGATAGTGAACCATCCTCTGGAACACACAGCCAATTTGATTGCTGGACACTTAGTCCAGGTGGAATTTCTCCAACTTTCTGGAGTTAAATTGTTGCCAGGGTTGTGTCCTGTATATAAACAGAGTAAAGAGATAACTTACTGGAGACTTGATTCTCAAATTTATTTTTTTTTTTAACCAAATGGTATTTCTGAGAAATTGAGTAAAATGTTTTAAGATAAAAGAATGTTTGAGAAATTGAGTAAAATGTTTCAAGATAAAAGAATGTTAAATATAGCTAGGAATAAGAGAGCCATATGTTGAAAGCATATCAGCTTTGAAACCATGCACTTAACCCTGGGACTCAACAAGATTTCACATTTTAAATGAAAAATTTAACTTCCTGAAAAGATAAAGTTCCTTCATCTTGAGGGTAACCTAGAAAAAAATAGGGAAATGTGATCCATGGAGAAGCCCTTCATTCAGATATGTATCTTTGACATTTGAAAAAAAAGAATATAATCTGTAAAAATAAGATATCCATTCCCAAAAGACTGTTGTTACACTTGTACATCAAAGTAGGAATAAGGTTATTTTCTGAGTGGTTTTTTTGGCTAACAAGTACATTGTCTTACAAAACCGTTGCCAGAAACAAAATCTTTGTTCAATGGGAAAGAAATGTATGATTTTAGCATTCCTATTTGAAACATTATGCAGAACACAGGCTGTTCTGAGTTCAATGCAAGTGTTATGCAAATATACTATTAGAAGTTTGGTCCATTAGAAGAAATTTATCTGGTTGGTTCTAAATTATATTGATAAATGTAAGACATTTGTGCTTAACACAATATACACATGTTTGTGCGACCATCATCTCTGTTCTATTGAATTGATTTTATTTCTTGCACAAACTGAGCTTTCATCCTGGAAAATGTTTTCCAGTAACACAAAGGCAGATCAGGAAATGTGTAAAATGGATCAGTGCCCAAAAAACTAAGTTATACATCTATTCTTGGAAAAACATGAGGACGTGTTGTCTTAAAAAGAAAGGCATAAATTACAGAACATTAAGTTCATTTCGACTTGCATATTGAGCTACAGCATCAATACAAACTCTGAGTATGTCACTCACTGCAACATTTGAAGGTCTATTTTGAAGGTAGTTACCTAAATATGCACACAAGGGGTGGCAGTGGAATAGAGCCTCAGCCTCCCAAGGGATTTTGCTGATTTTCACGGAGGGCTCCATGAATGATCTCTGTGTCAGCACAAGAAGGAGTTCCATCTTCACTGGAGCTTGCTTTCTTTCAAGAGGCATTCAAGTTCTTGCCATTTTGCACTGCATGTGAAAATGCTTTCTAGGCTGAAATCTTAGGGGTGTCACTGGCTGTGCCCAAGCTTCAGGGCGGGTGCCCCTCGAGGCCATGGAGCGTTGGCTCCACCACAGCTCTGCCTGCTCAAAGGCCTCAGCCACCTTCAAGAGGGCACTCCAGATGTGTGTGCAGCCTACTTAGACCCTGAACAATGCACTTGGTGTCCAGCCCTTCATCCGTACCCAAATAAAATCTGTTGAGTTTATATTCCTTTTTCAAAGAAGCCCACAGCTGAGCTGTTGACATGCTCGCCCTGCCTGCACACAAACTCGTCTGAAGTCCTTTTAGAAATCAGGTTTAGCTTTCCCCTTTAGTACTGGGCCCTCCATAAACCTCTTGTCACGGTGGAGAAACAGCACATAGAGCCATTGGTGAACATCTCTGAGAAACGAGGGAAATTTAGGGGATTGAGGGTACAGCAATCTTCAGTGAAATCTGCCCACCTATTTAGTATCATAAATGCCTTTTGGAACAGTGTCATGTTCATTTTATTCGTTAAGAGAATCAAACACAACTTTGATTGTCTCATTAAGAGAAAAAATAATATTTTTCAATAATAGCCAAGGCATTTGTTTGAAACTGTTGGAGAATCACTGATTGAATAAATGCAATGGTTTACATGATGAATGCTTTCTCTAGAGGTTACCCTACCTTCTAATGATTGAGTCTAACCCTCTTTAACTACTTTGACAAGACTATTGCCTGAAGTAGCTTTTTTAATTAGCATTCTTGTTTGTTTACGTCTAGAGATTGAGGGGGGAAATAACTAAAAGCTTTGGAACAACTATTGAGTCTTCACTTGCTCTAAGCTGGAAGAAAAAAAATTTTAGTATATGTTTAAAATTATATAACACATTTCAGATGTTGGTTCAAATTACTGTTAAAATGACATTCAAATCTGGGAGTGTTTCTTGCTGGTTTTATCCTTTTAAAAATTTCCACTGTTCCTTTTTTCATCTTTAATTAAATTTCAATTCATTTTATAATAGTAATTAAAGTATTTACAGCAAGAAATTCTATCCATTTGCAAAAGAGCAATAAATTCTAACGTTTTCACAAACAAACTTTTTAGAAGGCTTGCAAAGTCTTTATCCTGAATTTGTAAGGCATTGAAGGGTAGATTATCAGCTGGTATAAGTCACTGTCATTCACTGGAGTCAGAATAGTAATTTTGATTTACGGCCGTTTAGAATATGGCCAATAATGTAATTAATATAATCAAAACCATGTACAGACACCAGAATAAACAATACCAAACTGTAAGGCAAGTAACCTATCTTACAATGAAAATAAAATGACTGTCCCAGGCTTCTTAAATCACTGTTTCATTACATAGCTTTGCTTTCTATCATCTTTGATCTCCTTCATTTCATTAGAGCAAACTTCTTGTTAGAGGCATGACTGTCTTCCTATGAAACTGATCTCACATTCAGCACTGATATCTGGTGACTTTTTCCAGTTTCGTCTTTAGTCTTTTTATACAGCACTTAAAAAAAAAGTAAACACAAATTATTACGTCATCAGTAGAGGAACATATGGCACATCCAAAAGTGAGTACGCAATAAATATGTTTCTAATAAATACTTTGGTGCCGAGTAAATTACAGAAGAGAGCAGACAATCAACCACCATTCTGCTATTAATGCCTTTTCTTAGCATGGTAGCAGTTATTACATTAGTTTAATCATAGCCAAGCAGTTGAGGTGCAGTAGCACTGCTTATTACACCAGCCATTATCATCTCACTGTTACCTTGGGCTTTCCTCATCTGTTTTGTGTTCACTGTATCACTCAGATGCGTGGCTTGCAAGCTTTCTTATGTTGTATAAAAAATGGGTGTATTTACGTGTCACAACTGGGCCTTGATATACGATTACGGCCTTCAAGATTTTTTCAAGAATGAATACTGATTACAATCATTTCAGGGCAATGGGGGAAAAAAAATCTTTTAGCCATTTTAGAGGATAGAATATTCTTTAAAAATTTTACCTTGTTTAGCTTACACTGATTCACAGCTGTGTAGAGAAACAGAACAGAGAAAGCTTAGAAGAGCATGGCTACTACATACCAATTTTAGCAATTGTTGTATCCAAAGTAAATTCTGCAATGTTATGATCAGTAAATAACACCAGTTTACTTGTGGTGGTGAATTCTGAGTATCAGGACAAATTAGGACATTTTCAGTGGCCTCCCTTATCTGTGATAAAAGTAATGGAAGACCTGCATTTTGACAAACTCTGTATTTAGGAGCAGATCCTTATACATGGAGTCTGGATAAATGAGGCTTCTGGAAATACACTGTCCCATTACAGCTTTCTAATTAAAGATCAGCTGCAGGAAATGGTAAATTTAAAACAGTGATTGCAATATTAAAAATTCCTGGGGAAAAAGGAGAGCATTGGAGACAAGGATGCAAATATCCTAATAGAAGAAATAGCACTAAATGCTTATGGTGACTCTAAGGCATTGTGCAACTATTCACAGTGGGCTAGAGATGAGAATATGAAAAAGATGAGTGTTCTAACATCAAGGAGTATGAATGACAAACAGATGCTAAACAGACAAATGAGCTATGGCTGAAGGAGGCCAGTGCTGTTGTATGCTGAGGGGAAAGAGAAGAGAGGAAGAGGTGGATAAAAAAAATATAGCCCCAGAGAAAGCTGAAAACCATGCTGAGAAGTAGTCTGGAGAAGATCACAGGAAACAGCTTATGGAATTAAAAACATTTGGGAAATTACAGCACTTAGGAGGAATTAAATATAAGAAAGTAATGGTCATCTATGAAAATAGAAACTTCAAAAAGGAAGGGACTGCAGCACAGAACCTGGAGGAGAAGAGCTAGAAAAACAGTAGATATGATCTCAGCATGAATAAAGAAGAGTCATGCTAAGGACCCCGTGCAGCATATCAGTCTCTAGGAAGACCTTTCATGAACAGTTAACAAGAGACTTTGGCAAGAGAGAGCAAGGAAATGTCTGAGAGACAGGAATATCTGACTGAAGTGATGGTCTTACATCAGTCCCGTCATGACTGGGAAGAACGTGTCTCAGATATAAATAGCATCTTAATTTATTTCAAGTGAATATAACTTGTTTTTCACTGATACTTCTTATTGTTAATTTGTTAAAGATACTGAGATTATATAGATAAATATAAGCATCGTTTACAAAGTAAATTTACATTTACAGTAAAGAGAAGTACTAAAGGAAGAGAAGTACTAAAATTGTGCAAATGTATTTTTTATTTTCCTGATGAACTAACCATATTGAAAGTATTATTTTCAGACTCAATTACCCATGCAATCCAGTGGAAATATTTGTCCTGTGTTCAGATCTAAGAAATAGACCCAAGCATAGATAAGAAAATGAGTTCATAATGAGAACAGATGCTACAGAGACAAAAGATATCCTTAAAAATCGTGTATGGCTTAATCCCACAGCCATTTTCCGTGCATTCGAAGTCTAGCTTTTTAAAGTATTTAAAAATTGTTCTGCTCAGCAGTGCAGCATGTCTGATGCAGAAGCTGCAGAGTTAGTGCTCACCTCCCTTCCAGTGGCAGTCAGGTGTCTTTCTTGTGTGTTTGCCAAACCATTCCTGTACCAAACACGACATGAAGTTTCACAGGAAACCCAAGTTTCATCTCATTTCCTTTGTGCCAAAATCGCTAAGGTGCAGAACGTGGGAATTAAGTACTAGAATCTCATTGAACTGGACAGGATTAGGCACCTTGGTACCTTTGTACCCAATTTTAAGTTCTTATTTATCTGAACAAAGCTTGCTTGTTACTTTGTTAAAAGTTATGTGAGACAATCCCAAAGTTCCTTAGGCCAATGTAGAGTAACTTCAGCTAAGACAATTTTTCCTCTCAAAATTATGCAGAAGCTAGAAAAAGTAGGTTAAAATTACTTTAGGAATGGGTTCCAGCTCCCTTATATACTGGGCAAAAGAGGGGAAGCCACTGGAGAAAAGGAGGAGAGACCAGCTGGCTTGGACAACTCGAGTTCCCTCAAACCATGGGGGTGTAGGGGAAAGAAAGCTTTAATTGTGGGTTCTGTGAATGATGGTCCAAGTGTGCCCGAGAGCAGAACTTCAAATTCCTAGTGAAAACCCTTTGTTGAGTGTGTGTGTTTGATCTTCTACACGCCTCTGAGGTTGAGTGCCATAAGAGAGCTTCTGACCTTTCGGGTTTGTACATTCTTGTGTGAGACTATTAATTGTCTTGCCATAAAAGCTTGTTTTAACGTTAAAAAATCATCAAATGCTTCTGTGTCATAGTAATGGTGGTATTTTTCAGTTGTATTGCAGAATGGTTGTGCAAACTGAGCATCAGAGTGAAACACATGAATGAATTCAAGAAATGTAACAAACATCAGAGCAATGAGAAAACTTGGGGAAAATTAGAAAATCACGTGAGCTACTTGATTCTCTTAAGTCTCCATTTTTGAGAGCAAAGGTGTAGCAAGTTTGTCAGGAAGATTCTTTCAGTAATTGATTAGAAAAAAATTAGATTGATTGACCTAGATATACTGCTGCAACAGTAAGCACAGTTTGGAAATGTGTATTAATGGAGTTGAAAGTGGAAATAGCAGGATCAGAATAGGACAGAGAGAAGAAACCAGACTCGAAGGTTGCTCTAAATTCCATATGGCAGCAACAAGTGCGAGGCAAGCTAAGATTACCTCACCAACAGAAGTCTCACGTGTTAAATGCCAAGTCAGAGCCCCAAAATAACAGTTTTTCCTTGTTCACTTTAAAGGAAATTTAGTGACTGTGCAGCTGGAGAGACAAGAGGAAATGAAACATTTCTCAGAAAATTTAAAGATAAGATACATGGGTATTAATCAGGCAGTGTTTATATGCTCCTTCTTTGTTCTTCTGTGTCCACTTTCCCAAATTAGAAGGGTGCCCTCAGAATTCTGGCAGCAGGAGTATTCAAAAGAGAAGTATAACTGCTTTTCTTAGAAGTTGAGCCAAGTTTAATGCAGCCAGAGCCCTCAGAAAGAGGCATCTACCTATAGTAAAGAACCTGAAGGTTGTTTTACTCCTAGAAGAACACATTGTTCCATCTTATGTTTCTTCAGAATTTTTCTTAATCCATTAGTACTTACAGCTTTGCTTCTGGGTAATAAAATCTCATTATAGTCCTTTTGCCTTGAGAATTCAGAAAACTGAAATGAAAATAACTTGGGCTCTAGGATTTCTACTGATTGTGCTGAGCTTGTGGTTCTTTCTTCATTCTTAAAGGTGTCCTCAAGCCAGGAATACTTAGCTAAAATTCTCTGCATGTTCCAGTTTGGGAGACATTAGAAGTCATCTTGACCTGGAGCTCTAGAACTGTGAACAATCTTATCTCTAGTTTCCTACAAAAACATCAGATATTTCTAGGCAGAGAATACGAGTCTCCATGGGCCAGCAAGGTGACAAATGGTATAATATGTTAATTGCATCAGCATAATACAATCCTGTTGTATTCCTGGGTGGCCTTTTTATCTGAGTGCCTCAAAGTGCACTCTAAATTTTTGTGCAACCTGCAGCTTAATTCTGCATTGCTAATATTGAAAGTATCATTTTTACAAATTTTACAGAAAGGTTCTTATGTTCTATACACTTACGCAGAAAATAGGTAAAGAATGAGGATTTCTAAGTCTTTTGAATGCATCTTGTTGTGGTAACTGCATCTAGTTATGATATTTTTCTGTCTGGATTTAATATTATTTAAATACTCTGTGGTGATGGATGATACTCTGTGCATGTGATACAGGAGTGTTTTTAAAAGTAGTTCTCATTGTGATCCATTAGAGTCTAGCTAATTCAATATCTATTGCATAAAGTCTGGGATTCATGAGACTACAAAATAATTATTAAGACAATAGTGTAAAAAATGGGCAAAACCAAATTATATAGCATTAGCTTTGATAAATTTTTGTTCCATAAAATTAGTTTTTGAAGTAGAAATTTGCTAGGTTGAACATCTAAGTATCTGCTCTGCAAAAGTCTATTTTCTCAAATTAAAAATATTTTTCTTACAGAATTGGCCACAAGTGCCTTTTCTTATCTCTTGTGGTTTCCAGCACCATGTAAATTCGTAGCTGAGAGGAATGGTGTAATTCCACATAATGAGTTGCATGGTATACTGAGCCAGTTTTAATGTATCTTAGTTTGAGAGAGGATTTTATTATTTTTCCCAAATATTATTTGGTTGTTTCAACATTATCATAAAACCTCATTCAGATAACACTAAATATCTTCTTTAAAGCTTACACAGGCGCCAGAACTGAGGGGATATGGACACAATGCAATCCTTAACTCACCCCTATTGTGCAGGAACAGAACAGGAGCCTCAAAGCTGCTGGGGGTCTTACATATCTCATATGTGCTGGAACAATGAAACAAATTATGAACAGGGCTTAAGGCTCAGCTCTGAATTCTTGCCTTTGTGAGTTTGTGTCTCATGCATGGAGAGCATTGATTTTGCAAGGTACTCTGAGATGTGGCCTGTCTGTCTGTGAATAGAACCAGATGGATTATTTTCTGAAGTTTGACATTCAGGCAAGTACCTCTTCTTCTTTGGACTGGTACTTTTATTAAGTCTGGTCTGGCACTTTTATTAAATCTGCACATGGAGGTTTTATATATTAATTCATTCATGTCAGTAATAATGTATTTATATTGATAAAAGCATAATTGCTAATCTCACACACTGCAATGCCATTTTGTTCTGCTTTAAAATGTGCTAGGGTAAAAAAATGCAATTTACTTTAATGCACAGAGTCTAAACCCACCCAATTTTAGACTGTGCTGAAGAAATGATTTTAAGGCCAAAGGCGCACATTCAGAGTTATTTCAGAGAGAAGATCTGAAGTGGTAGCTAGTTTTACAAAATGTTTCAAATGTGTTGAATTGGACAGCAAAAGAAATCCTTGGCTGATATCATGACAAAAGATGTGTGAGTGTTCATGGCCCCAGAGTCCCACCAGTGAGAGAGAGCCAGGTTACACGAGATGCCATTGAGTTGAATCTGCTTTTGGATAACCTCTGTGGATTTACTCCAAGAGGAAAATACTGTTCAGTGTAACAGGCTAAGCCTTTAGCTGTTCAGAAAACAAATGCTGTATTAAGTTTAATTACTTCAGCCACCTAATGATGATCTGAAAAAATCTTTTAACACACCAAGTGTTCTCAGCTTGGCTGTTGTCTTGGCTGCATGGTCTTTCACTGTACAGCTGGAAGTGTAGCAATCAGAGTTTAGATTATTCTTTTGGCAGGTCATGAAACATAGAAGTAATTCCTCTTTACCCTCCCACCTTAAATTTTGATTTGGTGACATTATCAAATTTATAAAGATGATCTGCATCTGCCTCTGCCAATACAGAGAAGTGAACAGAGGGGGAAGGTGTCATTACAAATAAAAGAGGTCAATAATCATGGACCAAATACTGCTTTGACTGACGTGACAGAAATGGCATGGCTTTCAAGAAAATTAATAGTTGTAAATCACTGACAGTAAACCCTAATAAAATGTTATTTCTATTCATAAGATTGTTCAGAGTTCATATTTGTATACCGAACAAACTTGGAAAATCCTTATCATATTTTATATTTATAGGAATGGCACTTTTTCCAACTACTGTGAGGAAATCATGGTATTTGTAAAAGACCAACCACTGGCATTCAATTGGGTGTATATGTCATACAGGAATATGCATCTTGGCATTAGAATCAGCAACTGGACACGGTTCTTACAAAACTCAGTTTTATGTCTTATCCCTGATTCACAGTCCTGTGACTCTGAAATGCTAGCTTCACAGAAAGTAAAAAATCAGTGTGCATACCTTGACCCCTCTTTCTGAAGCAGAAAGGTTGAACATCAGGCGTCTTTTTCATCCTTGAAATGTACTATGTGTGAATCTTAAAGACACCATAGCAGTTCTCCTAAGTAGATTCAAGACACCTGTGTATGGCTTTGGGAGATCTGCTTCACTGTCTTCTTTCAGTGTATTTTATGCACATGGATGGAATCCTCTCAGCACCTTTAGAACGCTGGGTTTGTACAGTGGGATGCTATTAACCGGACAATTGGATTATTTTCCATTTTTAGAATAGCTACTGCATTTCAGAGATGCAGAGGGAAGCTCTTAGTTTTGTTTTGGTTACAGCTACATGACATTTTCTCAACTTCCTAATAGAGCTCACTTTCTTACAAGAGAAAAAAAATCACTGGCCAGTTCACAGAAAAAAATATGTCTGGTCTCAAGGCTTATGTATTCACTAGGGAGGTTGGATTGTGCTCCAGCAAACAGAATTAATCAGCAAGTCATTGCCTTCCAGAAGTAATGTGTAACACCTTGTTTTGTTCCTTGGTTCAAAAGGCACTGTCACTGTTGTACACCAGTGTGGGTTTTTTTTAAAGGCTATAATTCATATGCAAACTAAGCAGGGATTCATGATTTCATAATAAAATGTTGAAACGCTTTGATCATGAGCTGGAAGGAGGTGTGAAACAATGCTTCAGAAACAGACAGATATTTGTGTAATCAGCCTTTATGTATTGCCAGTTCAGAATAATAACATATAAAAAGCCCCAACTTACCTCATCTGCCTGGTACAGCCAAGGCATAAATAAAAGAGAACAATGGAATTACTATTACTCACTCACTGAGCCCCAGCTACATCACTGTATTCTTTATAATTGCTGGCAAGAAGATTAATGTTTTGTTAAATATCAGAGTAAGGTCACAAGGGGGCTTGCAGGGCTGTCTAAACATCTAGGTTTTTAAACTCCTTCCTTCCTTCTTCCTTTCCTTCCTTCCTTTTTCTATTTTTTTTTAATTTTAATTTCACAGAGGTGAACTTTCATAATTTCTTTTAATTTTTGTGACTTTTACATTTTTGCATTTGGAAACTCTTGACAACAGAATAAATAAGAACAACCACTGTTGTATGGCTGATAAAGCTTAATCACCATATTGATAGGACAATGCAGGGAGTTTAGTGTGTTAGAAATAGATCCGAGTTTCATTTTGCCTCTCATGTCTGTTTCTTCATGCCTGTTAGCTCTGTATCTAAATCAGGATTTTTTTTCTCATTATATTAATGCTAATTATCCTAAATAACAATCTATTTGGTTTAAAAAATGTCTTTCTAGATATCTGTTAACTTATAGCTCATGAACACAGTGACAAGAACAGTTCAAGTGAAAAGCTCATAGTTTTGCAGATTGAGGAGATTTACACTTTCTGTGCCTTCAGGTATATGTGCCTGAGGTTACAAACTCCAATTTCAGATCTTTTGCAGCAAACAGGTATTGACATTTTCTGTTTGTATAGATAAAACCTTATGCTTACCGGTCTCTGCAGTCATTCTATAGAAATAGTCAAAGAAATATTCCATCGTAAATTAACTGGGGTTTTTTTTGTTTATTTGTTTGTTTTTTGTTTGTTTGGGGTTTTTTTGAGAAAGTAAAATGTCTGATCCATATAGTAGAGCAGATTTAGTTGGAAATGAATGTTCACGTCAGAGATTTCTGCTAAATATAAACACAGTTGTTTCTGGTGAAGGAGCAAAGAAATTATATAGTCATCTTAATCTCTTGTTTAGACTATTGCCAGTCATTTGCAAAGTAGAAATATCTTCCTCGTTTGGCTCAGATTATCCTCCAAATTACACAGGAGCAGTCTGGGCAGCAGCAACCAGTCTCATACAAAAATGGTAAATGTGTTTTTCAGGCGAGCCCCAGATCCATCCTTTGTAGAAGGACTCTCCCAAACAGGTGCTTTTGGCCCTGGAGGTGCTCAGTGTTGGGCCAGCTTGAGGAGCTGAGTGCCACAGGACCAGGACACATCACTCTCTCCCTCCCATCTCTCTGTCACTTCTGAGAACAGAGCGGGGCATTAATGGGACCAGTAAAGCAGAGAAGGTTTTGTATTAAAGAATTCTTACTTCTTGGTGTCATTTTCACACTAACACTGAGAGGGCTCCTTAGAAAAATTATGTCATTAGAGTCCATTTGTGTTTTTTAGTGGAAGAGGTCTTTTCTCAGAGGGGTAATTTTATGTGGTATTACTGATCTTATGAATGTTATCTTCAGTTATCTAATCTTAAACAAAAAGAAGGACTTCAAAGATATATGTGTGGACAGCAGTGGTGAAAGTCATACGTTTAAATCCTACCACTTTGCATAGAATTAGCAGTGCTGCTCCAGAACAGAATAAGCAGTCCACAATACCTCAACAGCTCTGGCTGGCTTCAGAAAAAAGGGTTTAGCAATCTGAACTGGGGGAGATAACAGATCCAAGAACCCCTGCTCTTGATCCAGTTTAATCTATGACTCTTGGGAAAAGTACTTTATTCTGTTATTCAGTTTACCTGTTAGAAATGAAAAATAATGAAATATCTGTTCCTATTTTCCTAGAAGTCAGTCGTGAAAATACTGCATGATTAATTATATACCAAGAGGTGTTAAAGTGTTATAAGAATCCTATTCTCTACATTCTTGAATGTGGAATTGTGAAAATTAGCTGTGGAAAATTAAATTTGAGACCTAGATTGACTAATATTGAAAATGCACATCAGTTTCATAATTTCTTGTTATCACCATTAGATATACCAAGATTTATTACCACATAATTGAAAAATTACTGTAGTTTTTCCCTTTTGTTACAATCCACTGGAATTCTAAGGACCAGGAAAAGAGCCTAGGAGTGTGAGGGAATGGAATTTGTTAAAAATCTTTTAAAAAATTAAAATGAGAAAAAGTGAGACCACTTGTGGTTCATTTAACTTGTAAGAATTCTTTATTAGTTCACAATATTGTGAGCCATCACAATATTGTGAACTAATTACTCAATAATTTCAATTTGTAGCTCTCCCCTGGAGACCTGAATGCTATTCCCATTTGTGTCAGCCAAAGATCTGGGGCAGTCTTCTTTTCTTTAGCAACAAGTGTAGGGAAAAATATGGCCTGGAGGACTTGGCAGACTTGCACCTATTTTTGCAATAGAAAAATTACTAAATAAATATCAATCAATAAATGTTAAATCTGTCCCCTCTGATGTTGCAGGCTCAGCAGGCCTTGCAAAAAGCCAGAGTGTCCAATGAGAAGATGTTTTAAGTGTTAGCACCAAGCATGGTTGATAGCAGGTTCTCCTCAGAGAACAGCTACAGCTTTGCACACTCTGCTGTTGCAATTATGTGTTCCCCCACCTATTTTTGATATGGTTTATCTAAAAAGGGGAGCTGAAGCCCAAGTCTTTGGGGGGGAAAATAAATGAAAAAGGAAAATAATTATAGGGAGCACGTCCAGTTCTTTAGTTCTTTCTTAGTGCTAAAAACTGAGAGTTTGACAAGTTTTTTAGTCTTATTTTCAAAATATTCAACTCAGTACCACAAATCCCAAATAAAGGGTTTCTAACAGGCTCCTCTCTCAGAGATATGTGTGAGATTTACTCACCAACTCTTCTCACTCCAGGTTGCATAAGTCTTAAAACTGCCCTTTATGACTTGCATATGCTTGACCAAGGAGCTTATCTGTCAAAAGTCCTTTATTTTTCCTCATGTTGCATTTACTTCCTCGGGCAGGCTGCTTTGATGATGTTTCTGTAACAACCAGGTAGGTCACTGAAATTGTTAATGAGGTTTGAAGAGGCAGAACCTAGACTTTGCCAAAATTCAGGGTGGTTTGAACTAAGGCAAACCTGTGGACAATCAGCTGAGACCTACAACCCTGAGTTATTGCAGTTCTTTTAATCCTGGCTCTTGTCCAGCTAACTCCTTAACCCAGCCACCAGTAAATATGCTTCTTACCCATCCTTGGTGGCTCCTTAACATAGTGTGGATAAATTTCTTCTTCAGTTCGTCTGGAGTGGCAGGAGGCAAAGCACTCTGCCATTGTCCCTCTGTGCTAAGGGTCCCTGAACAGTGTGAAGCTTCAGTCCTTCACACAGGAAATTGGAATCAGATACTGAGAAACATTGAGCACCAGGGTTTAGCTTGAGGTCTTTTATAGGAGTCAAGATCAAAAAAAAAAGTTGGTGACCAAGTCAAGAGATATTTTTCCAGGCTCACTTTCTCAGCTCTAAACGTGATGGATACCAACAAAATACATGTTTTCATTGTACACGTAAAAGATGGAATTATTGTTGTTCAGTTGAGAGAGTTTTTCAATTAGCTAAATTCAAAGAATTTGAATGGTCAGTGAATTAAAGTACTAATCAGTGAAATTAAATAAAACATAGTAGAACATCTTTAAAAGAGACAGTCCTTTATAATGTATAGAGACAGTAGGCACAGCCTACATATTTGTATATGCAGAAGTATGTATGGTGTGCATAGGAGAAAATCCTAGAAATTATTTATTAAAGACGTATGACGCATTAAAACTTAAAAAGGTAAAAGACTCTTCAGGTTAAAGACCTATAAAAGGCATTAGCATGCACAAAAAACAGGAATGAGAAATTAATTAGTCTTGCTTTAAAGGAGAATTTTTCAAAGGCTGGAGTTCTTGTGACTTATGTTAGGAAGCTGTGGGGAAGAGTAGTTCTACCTATTTGTTGATCCATTCAGCTGAACTTAGTGTACTTGTTTGTAACCTTGTTAATTCAGACAGATGTGATATCATCTCTCACTGCTCCCATCCAGCCTCTCTCTGCTGCAGTTAAGTTAAACCACTGGAAAAGAGCAGTCAGGAGCACAGAAGAGCTCCATAAATGAAAATAGGTGCATTTTTCAGTTGAACATTCCTGCAATTTGGAACTGAAAACAAAAGTGAATATGCAGTTTTGCTCCTGGGAGAACAAGAATGGGAATCATTCTCTAACTATTCCTGTTCCATGCAGTTCAAGTCAGTGATGGTATTTTAATAAGTACCATCTCTACATTATTTCTAATACTTCTAAGTACAACAATGTTACCATGTCAACTTTTTTCCTCAGGTGACTCATGAGCAAATAGCTGTTAAATGTCTAGAAGAGGGGGAGACACTACAAATATCAAAGGTAAGAATGAGAAAACTCAGAAATACAGTGTGCCAGATAGACTGCAGGCTAGAATCTACGGGCAGAAAACATCTTTTTAATCAGAAGACAACACTGGCTTCTGGGATTCTATTTTGGCAATCAGTTTGTGATAGCTGCTCTTAGTAAACAGCAAAGGGCACCAGAAAGACACTGACAAGCCTGGAGTGGGTTCAGCAAAGGGCCACCACGAGTGGCTCAGGTGTTGGGTCTTTCCCAGCTTGGAAAGGACGAGGCTTTGGTGGGACTTCTCAGCAGCCCCCAGTGCCTGCCAGGGGCGTTTGTGGGCAGGGACCAGGTCACAGTTCTAGAGTTAAAAAGTAAGCTGAGTTTTCCTTTTGAAAATACGTTAAAATATGTTCAGCTTTCGTTGTATTCTAAACTAGTCAGGGAATCTAACTACCTCTTTCAAAATGCCATGTTAGGGCATGAAGTAGCAAGTAGGGTATTTTGATTAGAGGTAATATCCATGAAAAATGTATAATTGAAAAATACAGCCTTGAAGCTTATGTGCCTAAACATTTACAGTGATGGTTCTTAGTTTATTGATTAATCTAAATGTAAAAGAAAGGTTGCAAAAACCTATTAGTAAGCTCCCTGGGAGTGTTTTCTTCTTATATTTTTTGTGTGATTATATTGATTTTTACATGACTGATTTGCTTCCAGAGACACCTGAGTATCCCTCAGATTCACCTGCAGGGCCAGATTTGGATATAAAGTGTGATCAACATCACTGTTCTTGACGAAGTACATGGTTCAGATTGCAAAGCAACTTAAGGATATGTGTATCAAAACTAATTGATCAGTAAAAAATCATTTTTTGCAATTTCAGTCAACATGATGAAAGACATTAGGTGGCAACTTTGGAGAAGCAGGGCACACACATACCTTTGAAATGCTGTGGTATTCACTGGAAGGTAGGACGAGTTTTAGCACATTGGGAGGTGCTACTGGAAAAGCCTATAGTGATGAAAATCAGTCATTTAGATGGCAAGTATGTTCTCTTAATTATAAACAAATTTACTATATAATCTTTTATTTCTTGTTAAACCTTAGATTGAAAGAGAAATTCTGAAACGGAAAAGAGGTACACAGATCTCTTCCACAAAGATGGAATCTGGCTCTTTTAATAGACTAGTAGGAATAAACCTTAATTTTAGTTGCAAGACAGGCTAGAGAGTTTTTGTATCTGTGAGCAGCATTCAGAGGGATGCTGTGACAGGCCCTAAAATAGCATAGACTTCAAACAATTTAGTTTTCAATGATCATCACGTTACTTCTTTCATAAGGTCAAATTTTACAATCCACTCACTACCTCTAGAGTTATTGTATCCGTTTCATCTTTCCTGTACAAGAATATGAGAAATATTCTTGCAGAATTACGGTTTGGAAAATCTATGTGAAATTTAATTTGCTAAAATGCCACAAAATACAGTATTATATGTAGGTAAAAAGCAATGACAACTGCAAATATTCTTTAAAAATATTAAAAATAAATAAAAACCAATCTAGCTGCTGAGAAGAAGATAATTATGATGAAAGATAAAAGAAAAAGAAACAGTATTATTACCTCCTGCAAGATAAATAGTCTCTTAGCATTCTGAACATTAAATTTTTGCCATGAACAGCAAATCCAAATTAAAAAGATGTAGCAAAATTATATTGTAATGAGAAGCTCAGAAATAAATGTTAATGGATTACATGGGACAGCCTTTTGGGTCTTACTGTGCTCCATACTCACTTTATTGTTCTGTACTTGAGCAGGGGGCAATATTTTTGTCTTTTTTGCCTCACAATTAACAACATAAGGAATTCAGGAGAGGTGCCTGCCTTCACGTGGTGAAAGGCTGCAGGCTCTGTGGCTCCCCACGAGAAAAAAGTATGACAATGTCAAAAGGAAAAGGATCAAGCAGGGGGTATTGATTGAAGGTGTTCTGAGATCTTCACTGATATAGCAGTACTGAAAATGTGTAGGAGAAATAGCAGCGTATGAGGGTGAGGATGGGAAACCCGGCAAGGTTGGAAAGGCTGTGTCTGCAGGCTCAGAATGTCACCGCATTTGCTGTGTGGGTTGCTCCCGGAGGATTAGCAGCTCTCTGCGGAGGGCTGTGGTTCCCCGGAGCCCGCAGCGTGCCCGGGAGCAGCCCCGGGGATGGGTGTGTGTTCCTGGGTGTGCACACTGGAGGGTGCTCGCATTTAGAGCAGAGGCAGCTCCTTCTGCTGGGGTCCTCTCGCAGGCAGGGAGCGAAATGGGAGAGGTGAGCTTTTGGCATCTGGCTGCTGTCAGAGAGCGGCGGTGGCTCTGTGGCACTGCTCTGACTTGGCTTGTCACCCCAGCTACATCAGCCTGAGTAACTTTTTGCGCTTATTCAAAGATCTGAGCTCAGCTCATGATCTGCATTGCTTGTATTACACGTGCTTAATGTACTATATGCTATATGCAAGCCTGTACTTAAATGATTTTTCTATTAGTTCCTATATTTCTACTTGTTTGTATGCTTATTTATTCGTGTTTTCCTCGGGCTATTTTGAATGTCATTGGGAGTTAAAGATGATATATGGCACATTCCAAAGAATTGTAATAAAAGACAATAGAGCATACTTCTTCCATGCCTGAGTATATTAATTCTTGCTTATATAACAAAATGCACAAAACAAATTGCAAACAAGGAATCAGTTGGAATCAGATTATGCATGAATAATGATATGCAGCCTCATCCCAGATAGAAACAACAACAAAAAGTGAGGTTTAACTGCTAATGGATTTAGGAAACATTTTTCTTTTTCAAATGAAATTATTCAATGGAATAAAAACATGCTTTTTAAATAAATTTATTAATTTACCTTTTGTTCCAAGATAAATAAATAATCATAAATACTGAACTTAGAATAAAAAGAGGTATAATTCTCTCACATGTACTCGTCTTGGTGATGGAGTTTGACTTTGGCTTTATGACACTCATATCTGCTTTCTTTAAAAACTTTTTCTGTGTTTTATGTCTGCTCCTTTACCTGCAGTCCTGCAGTTTGCTGGTCACTGCATCTGATTCAAAGCATAGGAAATTCAAATTCATTCAAATTAATGGGAAAATTCATTTGAGCACCACTGGGTTCTTGTGTCAGGCTCTGATTTTATCTGATCCTTTTGCTCACAAAGTTCATTGCAACACTTCTAGAGACTCTAATGTCTCTTCTGGCCAGCACTTTTCTGTATCATTATGCACCTACAGTCATAGTTCACTTTTTTCATTGAGTTTTCCAAGTCTGTTGCAACAGAAAGGTTTTTCCACATGATGATATATTTTTTTAAATGCTGTATTAAAAAGATTGTGGAGTTGTTTTCCTTTTTTATGCACCAGTAACATATAATTTCTTTCCTGCCTACATGTTTTTAACCTTAATGCCAGAGGATAAGAAAATAAATGGCATTGTATTTACATTTCAGACTCAGTTTAAGTGTGTGAGTATAGAAAGAGAAGTTTTTCCTTTCGGGTACATGAATAAAGCTCCATAAGTGTTTGCAGGATCGAGGTTTTAATTTGTAACCGTGATCTGGCTGCATGAACAATTCTAATAAAGTTTAATGAACATTATTAAAAGTTTACATGCAGGCAAATGGGGTTGCACATTTGGAGTAGTCATTACTACCCTCCAGAAGAGAAGTGGCTTGAGGTAGCTCCAATTTTCCATTCACAGAAATAGGGGCATGAGGACAGCGAGGAGCAGAGCAGGATCCCCTCATCTTCTGGGTGAAACACAGCAGAACAGTGGGGCTTTGAATGGGAACCAGGAGCTCCTTGTGCAAACTGAGTGAGAGCACCCTTCCAGAGAATGTTTTTCAGGCTTACACCTGAGGCATGATGCATGTGCTGTAAGGCTCCAGTTCAGCAGCTTCAGAGTGCTTCAGATCCTTGGAGAGCTTCAGAGTGCTTCAGATCCTTGGAGAGCTTCATAGTGCTTCAGATCCATGGAGAGCCAGCCCTGTCACACGGGGTGCAGTAAGGAGGAACACAACATCCAATTTCCCTTTGTGTGCACCGAGCCATGTTGTGGAGCTGTTTCTCAATCACTAATTTTGCTGTCTCAATTGAGAAAATATTACAAATCCTAGTAAAAGGCTTTCACTGAAGCCAACTTACCAGTATAAAAACTGCTTAGCTTCCCTCCTTCTCTGCTTTGGCTTATATCAAGCATAACCTGGAACAAAATCCTACTGGAAGGTTTTCTCAGCAGAAGTTAGCTCCCAACTCAAGCAGTTATTCCTGTGAACTGGGTTCTTCACCTGTGGCTTCAGACTGGATGTCTGAGACAAGAGGGTCTGACCTGGAAGAGATAATCGTGTCAATAAATTGATTTTTTGAAAAATCTCATTGGTTCCAAGGGAGGTTAGTCCTGCAAATGAAGTTACTCATGTACTTAACTCTTTGCTGGATCAGGCATTGTAAACTCTCTGGGGGAGGACCCATGTTTTCTTTTATTTGTCTGTAAAGTGCCATGTATACCTATGGCACTGTATAAATAAATAATAATAATAGAAACAATAAAAACCATCTAGGGATTAAGCAGGCCTTTTAAAGAGGCCAACTGTTCTTCACATAAATCTTGGATCTAATTTGAGCTCTAATAAGCTCCATTTCCTGCTTTTCCAATATTTCTAAGCCGCGTTGCAATAGCTATCTTATTTTTTTTTTAACAGGTGTTTTAAGAGGGCCCTAAGGCAAGTATCTAATCAACCTAATGGAATTTTCCATGCAGTTAAGTGTTTTATTCAGCTCAAAACATTGTCTTTGATTAGACTTACCACCTTCCCTTTTGCCCTTTTACATTATTTTGGCAGGCTCTGCAGGTGGAAATGCTCCATCTCCACTGCAGCTCCATCACGTGTAAAAGAGCCTCTGAGTGTGCCTGCTTGGCTGCCTTTGAGCTGAAGGAGAAAACCTCAGAGGCAGCTGCGCAGTGCCAGCCTCGGGTGTGCCTGTGCCACACTGTGGCTGTAGGAAGGCTTTTTGCATGAGTTACTGGGTTTGTGATGAGCCAGCTGCTGTCCAGTGGGTGAGCCCACCCTGCTGCCTGCAGCTCAGCCTGACTGTCCTGCAGGGCTTGCCTGGGCTCTAAGCTGGGCTTTGCAGTCCTGCTGAACCCTGGCTGCTGAGCCTGTGCTGAGCTGGATTAATTAAAACCGACTCACACGCGCCTGTGAGAACCACACTCCTATGAGGTGGCAGGGGAGGTTTTCCTGTAGAATGTGGCCAGCTCAAGTCTTTAAACAAACTCTTTTAGCCACTCAACCTTCTTTTTAACTTGGTTTACTAGAACAAAAATTGGTTTAAATCATATAATGATATAACTTATTACGTTATGCTTAATATTTTCCCACCTACTGAGGTGTTGTGAGGATTTTTAAAGTAATATTTATACAGCATTTTGAAGATAAAAAGCATTGCATAAGTGATAATTATTATCTACATTTATTTTCATGCCTCAGTTGAAGCATCTTTTTCTCTTTGTCTAAGGTACTTAATTTTTCTTTTGCCTTTTTTTCTTTTTTTTTTTTTTAATTACTGTGTTATTTAACTTTGAGATTTTGGGGTATAATTTTGGAGAAGAAAACTGCTGTACAGATTATATTGTACTGTGTCAGATAGTTCTTCTCTTTTTTGTTTTTCATCCCATGCTCATTGCTTTCACCAATCCAATCTGCAACCAGAGGTTTATTCATGCCAGAACAGAAGAATAGTTTGATTGTTCAGGAAATCAGCCAAGACTCAGAAGGCCTAGATTTTCTCCATTCTGATGCAGGTTTCTTGTTTGACATTGGAAAAATCACTTAATTTCTTCATGTCTCAGCTGGCCATCTGCAAAGCAGAAATGGTGCTTCCCTACTGTGTACTTGGGTTGTAATATTACTTTTCTATATGAGGCAGTGCTCATAGAGGGTGATAGGAGAACCAATATACTTCAAAAGGCATTTTTGATCTCCTGTGTGCAGATCAGTCATAGATCCAGTGACTTACTGAATGGATATGGGGCCTGTATTGCAGAAATACATAATAATTTAACTCTTAATTAACGATTTATTAATTTTTTATTCATAATATTGTATTTATGTTTATATTATATTTATTATTGCTATATTTAGTTGTTAAAGAAGACAGTTTCTATCTTCTTTGGAAAGAATCAGTGAACAATCTTTTCAAGATAATTAATAGGCAGATCTTTACAGTCTCTCTCAGTGTCTACTTTCCTAAAAGAAGATATATGCAGTACTTAAGGTTTGGCCCCCAGAAAAACTGTGGTGAAGTTTTTTATGTAAAATTTGCTTTGGATATGTATTTCTGTAATTTTTTGCCAGATTCAAGAAGCCATTTTATTCTGTTACCTGGAGACCATTTGATCTTACCATGATATGCAAACACACATTTTCATCTCTCCTCATATTTCATCTATTTGTGACATTGATTGCTGCTGGAGGACTTTATATTGGCAATTAGATATGGAAACATATATGTTCATACTCGTTTCTAGGAGGAAGCTGCTCTATTCAAGTTATTCCGTACTTTATGTAATAGGGGGAAATACGAAGGTATTGTACAACATATGATCAGACAAAAGATTCTAAACATAAACACTCATGCTTTCTTTACTTTCTTGATCAGCATGCAGTGCTGAAAAGGTGATAAAGTGGAGATAAAAATTTATCATATTTTAACTAAATTCAGTTATGCTTTTCAAATGGTTCTTCTATCCCAGTGGGAATGAACCATGGCAAGATAATGTTACTTAATAGTTTTATTTCTAAAATGCACCTTCTTTTCTCTGTGCATGCAAGTGCTTTACAGCTTCAATAAAAACCTTTGTGAAACAGATGCTAAAACATTATCCTAAATATCATTTCACTTTCTGCCTTAAATGTAGGCATTATAGTAAAAGGAGGTCTACTCCACATGTTAAAAAATAACCAGAAAATTTTGCATGTGGAGATAACAGATCATTCTAATAACGTCGAGGTTTTTATCAGCTGCAGTTTCAGTATCTTGAATTTGTACTGGATAGACTCAGATCCAAATTTCCCCCCTGAAATAAGGTTGGTTGCTTGAGAAGTCAGATGTATTCTGGATGTACTTCTATGGAGGAATGAAGTTATGACCCATGAAAGACTACGAACGCTTTATGGTTTGGTGGCTGTTAATGTTCAAAAAATAGAATTGACTCTTACCAGAAGCTGATCCCATAGTGCCATGGCATTCCTGCCCAGTTCTGGTGGTCTTCCCTTGTACATCCAGTGCTGAAAGGGGAATTAGTGCTTCAGTGGCTGTAACTGCCATGAGCCTCTGCCTTTGGTCAAAATAACGAGGGAACCTGCTTGGAGCCAAGCTGCTTAGGAGAAAGGCACCTCAGGAATTAACAATTCGTTCCTGACTGCTCTGAAATAGTTTTGCACTACATCCAGAAAATTTGTATGTTCAGCTTTCTCTTACCAAAAAAAACCAAAAAAAACAAAACAAAAAAAAAACCTGCTATTGACAAAGTTTTTGTCTCACTCAGGAAGAGGGTTTGTAAATTGTGTCCTGCGATCACTGTTATTTCAGCTAGAAATAATAGATTCTGTTCAAATGACCAGCACCAGGGCAGTAGATCTGCACATCAAGTAGTGTTCTCTTAGATCTATATACCTATTTGTGATACAAACACCAGAGTATTTTATTGTATTTTGATATCTACTGACTTGGGACACATGTATTTTTTAACCTGCGCATTGCTATCGTTAAGCTGCCTAAAGACTTGCTTTTCAACTGAAACTTCTACAGAGCTGCCAAAGGTGAAAATGCCTCAGAAATTAATTTATTTGCCTTTGAAAGAGTGTGGTGATGCAGGCAATATAAGACAGTACTTTGAATTCCTTAGTGAGAAGAAGTAGCTCTCTCCTGTCTAAAATTCTTTTGGCTAAACCTTGAAGCCAAAAATAGTAATGGAATCTCACTAAGTGAATACTCAAACCTGAGGTGTTAAACAGAGCTCCCATTTACCTGATTTTAATTATTTGTTTGGAAGTCACTAACCTTTCAGAAAAGACATCTAGAAATAAAAAAGCTGGGCAGTAAAATATTAGTATTTCAGAACCAAACATACTGAAAAGGGTAGTAAATGTTATGATGCCAGGTAGATCTTGGAGTGAAAGGATTGTGTGTAACTCTGGACAGCTGGCAGGAAACAAGATGATGTCAGGAAATTATTTCCTATGGGTCAATGGTTGTGTGGCTAAGCTGCTCCATTGCAGTACATTGATAACAGTTTTGATGAATTTGCCATCCATAAGTCCAGAACAGGCATGTGGGACCCCTGATAAATCCTATTTTAGACTGAGAACATGCTGAAGTAATGAATCCACTGAAGAGCTGCTCACAGGAGCCCCAGGAGTTTTCTGTGGTCACTGCCTGGAGTGCTGCCTCACTTGAATGCTTTCTTAATGTAAAAAATCTTCACACAAAACCCTAAATTTGTTTTCTCCCCTTCACTGGGGGAAGTTTTCTGTTAGCTTCTGGTCTGTTTGTCACCTTGGCATCACTTGTGCTCATGATCTCTTTCTGCAGACACCATCAATTCATTACAGAAATACACTCTGCTCAAAGAATTCAAGTCAGATTCTCCTAAACATTAAAGGTATTTGAAAGCCAAACCCAACTCTACATCTAAATTTTGCAGTCCTTAAAGAGAATAAAACCAAAATGCATGGCTGTGATGTTGGCTCAGTAACATAATTAGCAGACTTCTAGTTGACTTCAGCAGAGCAGGTTTGCATCCCAAACATCCATAGTTCCAACCACCAGCAGGGTTTAAAATAAGAAGCTGGATGTGAATCCTGCTTTATTAATTTCTGCTGGAAAGTGAATTTAACTTTGCAGAGTGTTTTCTGCTTACGTTGGATTTTGTTACTGTCCCAACTAAATTTAGCTTTCCTAAAACAATCTGAGAATTTAAATGAGTTTCCTGTCCATACACATTTGTGATTTTTTTGTACCACTCATTTCTTTTTTGATAGCACATTGTTTTATTCTTTCAGTCTTAAAAAAAAAGAGAGAGAGAGAGAAAAGAAAAACCTGCCACAAAAGTGAAATTTTTTTTATTGCATTTCATTTTAAGTCTTCTTTTTAAAGATCTGTCATTTATACAATGACAAGAAAACTTTCTAAATTGGAACTAATTTATGAATTCCTTCTTTTTGGCATAATGTCACTTTGCAAGTTAAAATGATAATGACTGGAAAGATCAAATATGTTTATCTAAAAAAAGAAGAGGGGTTTTAAGAGTTTGTGCTCATTAGAAATCTTTGCAAACTCTGTACACAGCAGGCATTATAGATTTTTTGAGTGCAAAAATCCTTTAGGTTAAGAAAAAGATGTAGCTGAGAATGGGAAAGGTTGAAGACAGTTCAGAATCCCTTTGTCTAACAACTATAGATCGGTGAAATATCTGATTTTCACTTACGTGATTTTTAGAATGAGATTTGATTTTGTCACCAAACTGATCCTTCATACTCCATTTTTGTGATTGGATTCTTCCCGTTCAACCTTCCATTCATGAGCAATCCTTCAATGGCACAAGTATTCACAAGCCAGCATGTTACTGTTGTTTTTTAATAACTTCTCCTTTGTAACAGTGACTGAGGAATGTGCACCCAAGTGGCTTACAGTGGGCCTTCAGTACACTGGAACACTTTCTGACCTCTCTCCTTTCATTATGAGGATTTTGATGCAAAGGAAACAACTAAGCTGTAGCAAATGAAGTAGAATTAATACCATTATGTTCACAATATTCCCACTGCCTGGGGGGAACGCTGTCGACTGATCTAATAATACCAGAATCGCATCCTCACACCATTGTAAAATGCATCCATATGTTTCTTATCAAGGCCAATGGTGGCTCAAGTCCTTGATCCAGGCAAGTAATAGTCTTTAAAGCTGTACAGGAGAAAAGTTTCATTTGGTGCTGTTCCTGTGCCCTGTATTGTTGCTTCCTCTTACACTTCCAGATTTCTTGCTCCTACCAGTAATGTTGACATGTCACCATCTGTTCTCTTGTCCAACGTGTCAGTTTGTGTCTTTATCCTATGTTTTAATCTCTTGTGATGTGCTCTTCACCAGTGAAGTGTTTAAAAGTGGCGTGAGGAATGTATTAGTCTATGATATAAAAAAGGAAGAAATCTGTTTCCCCCACTCATTTTCTTTCAGTGAAGGTGTGCAAATTTTTAAAGCAAGTGCTTAAAAATAATTATGAAAGAATTATGAAAATGCTGCAAAAATGCCATATGAGATTTTTTTTAATGCTTTCTCTAGGCACAACTGGATTCAGTGCAGATTTCAGATTGCAAGTGAATAAGGAAACAATTCTGCCTTACATTACCAAAAAAAAAAAATGGGTTTGTAGTTTCACCTTAATGTCATTTTAGCTGTAGCTTTCATGCAAAAAAAATCCTCCTAATACCTGATGCAAAAGCATGCAAAGAATTGAAACTGAAATAGAAACATTAATAAGATAAGAAGCATTTAGGCTACATATTGTTTCATTTTTAAATCACTCTGAAGATGATTTTCTCCCTCAAGATTATGAAGAAATTTCCTGTCCAGGGTTTTGCTTTGGCACTACTTGTCACTGAAGAGGTTCTCACAGCTGAGTGGTGATCTCTCAGCATCTGTCCTATTCCCAAAATCTCCCATTTTCATGTCCTAAGGATGCTACTTTTTTTGACTAAATACAATTTCTGAGGATCAATTGTTTAGAACACGCTGGAAAAAAAAATTAGTGAATTAGTATGTATGATATTACCCAGAGACAAATAAGTATGAGCTTCTTTTGGTTTATAGAATAATTGTTTGGGTTTTTTTCATCCTTTGTATGCAAAATTTCTAAGGGAGTTGCAGAGTGATATGGGACAAAAGCCCTCCTAAATGTGCAGTACTCACTCTGATACTCCTTAGCAGAGGATTCAGTACTGTTCTCCATTTTATACTCAGTGTCTTGGAGATGAAAGCTTAAATAAGAAGACTACAATTAGTTAACATGCCCATGGGCTGCTATACAAAGCTTCAAATCTCGAGTGAAATATGAAAAGTGAACACAAGAGCAGGTGCTGCAGCTGGCTGGCATAAAAAAAAAAGGTTTCATTGCTGTCACATATTTGAAGCACAAGAAGATGGGAGTGTCTACGATCAACATCATATTAAAAGCCTTTTCAAAGAAAATAAGTGATCCCAAACTATTTGGATGCTATCCAGATTTCTTTGGAAGCACTCTAATATGAGAATAATTGAAGGCAAATCTCTAGATAAAGATTTAATGTTTATCTTTATTCTGAGATCAGAAATTTATCCTACCACTTTAGAGTGCTCAAAAGGCATGTGGATGTGGCACTTGGGGATGTAGTTTAGTGTTGAACATGGTGCTGGGTTTACAGTCGGCCTTGATGATCTTGCAGGTGTCTCACAGCCTTAAGGATTCTATGTTTAGCTGTCACATTTATAGGGTCATGTTCTTGACTTCTGCTCTTTCTTTCAAAGATAATTTGAGAAACAGTGAAATGCACCGAGGTGCATCCTGCTAAAGGTCTGTAGCATTTGTGAGTCAGGAAGCTTTTCATGAGGCTGTAAGAGAGTAAAAGATGATTATACAAAATATTCCTGAACTAGATTGTGTCAGTCCATTACATGTAAATATAGGTAAAGATATCTTTGAAATGATATATTTTAAATGTTTTAAGTTATTTGCAGAGGGTGGTGGGGCAGAATTTAGATTTTTAATGAAGACCAACAAAACCACAATTTACACCAGCTATATTATAAAATGAAAGATAAGTTTTGATTAGTCTTTTCTCTCTTTTTTTAATGTATTAAGCTAGTTGACAATATGACAAAGGACAGTGAAAATTCAATTCTAGATGGTGAACTGAATCCTATTCCTCTTCCTTTTTTTCTCTCTCCACATACATAACACTTTATTTAAAATCATTATGAGAATGCAGTATTGTTATAATCTTTACATTTGTAGAGACGTAACAGTGGCAAGAAGAATTAGTTCATGGTTGTTTCTCCTTCCATACTTGAGTTCTGGTTTTGAGCCCAGCTAGAGATGAAACACCACACAGATTTTCAAGAAGGAACAGGAAGACTGATAGAGATCTGATCTTGAACAGTTCTTACTGCAAAAATTTTCCCTGTATATTATATTTCCTATATAGAAAGTCCAGGATGTGCCTACAAGTGGCGACAGGAAAAGGTTTATATATTTATATTATATATTATAGTTGTTTAATTTTCAGTGAAAGTTTTAGAATTCTTCAATATTTCCATCAGTTCTTTTATTCTGGAGACAGTGTGTCTGTCAGGCAAGTGTTAAAACCATTAATTTTGGGATGTTCTGCCACCAACTTGCAGTATTGCTGTCAAATTGTGACATTGCCTTATATAAAACTACAATACTGACCACTCAACTGGTTTCACCTCTTTCTCTCTAGAGCTGTCTATTTATCTTGACAAATTTTTGAGCATGGTCACCAAGGGGGGGGGGTCTGTGGAAATTATTTAAATAATTTCTGGATATTATTTATGAATTCTTCAGATTTAGCATGACTGCAATTTCTTTCTGCAGGACCAGTGCATATATGCCTGGTAGTCAAGGGCTGCTTTGAATGGTTATCCAAAGGAAACTCTACCAACTAAAGTCATTGTTGTTGGATGCATTTGTAATAATTCCAATGGAATCACCCAGCTGGTTAAAGGTTAAAGCCAGTCAAACTACCAAACCCTAATCTTTAAACACAGAAATTTTAAAGATTATTAGTCTTCTGTTCCTTTTTGCTTTTAAAGAAATGTGGCTTAGAAAAACTCTCTCATAGGCTGGAAGGTTAGTGCAGACAGAAGGTAGTTAGCAAATAGAATTATGTGCAAAAGGCTTTAATCCCTGCAGCCCCTGTATAAGAACATCTGCTTGAATTACAGGCAATACATAAATTGTGTGTGCTTGTTTTTGTCACAGATCCTTCCCCTCTACCCTCTGCTCCCCACATCGTATATGATACACTGCAAAAAAACCCACCCAAAACAAAAGCTAATTAGTTCTTCCAGCCCCCCCATTAGTGAAACTTGATATGTTTACTAAAAAAATAATTGTGACATTCCATTCATAAATCTTTAGCAATGTCAGCATTATACTGATGGAATTATGATGTCCCAGTACAAATTGTCTGACCTGCTTTATGTTCCCCAGCACATAATTAAGGTGGTGGTGTGTTAAAGGAAGTAATTTTGTTCAAAGCTTTGGCACCAGCAGTGCAATGTCTTTTGCTCATATTACTAACAGTTACCAGTCAAGGTAGGAGCTGCACCATGTTTGACTCTGAGATTAGACATATTCCTGTAACTCTGAGCACAAGGCTTTGAGCAGCACATGCAAAATTTAAAATAATGTTTGGTGTAGTAACTTTGTCAGGATTTGGGTTTTACTCTCTTGGGGATTTGAATGAGCAAATAAGTTAATGAATGATGACAAGAAAAGCTTAAAACAAAAAGCTTTAAATTTTGTTCACAGGTAGTTTGAAACGTAACTTGTTTCCTTTCTTTGTAATCTTTGAACTTTCTTGTTCTCTTCTTTGAAGACAGAGACTTTAAGAGCATATCTAACAGGCCCTTCAAACTTGTCAGCAAATTTAATGTCAGAGTGCATCATCTGAATATTGATTTTAGAGGACCCCTAAGAGTGTAAATCTCTGGAGAAAATTCCAGTGGCAATGTCAGATCTTGATCCCCCAAAAAGATTGTGTGCCTCACTGAATTTCTGGAGTAATCACACTGACCTTGAGAATCACAATGTTTCTGCACAGTTCAGTCGTACAAATGTCTTCCTTGCCATTTGCAGTCACTGGTGTGGTCTCCAAGCTTGTTGACTGTAGCTTGGGTCTGAGCCTTTGCAGAATCAGGTTTTATGGGCCTTTCTCATGTGTTCAGTGACTTCCAGGCACAACTCATATTTGCAATATTTCCTTACAGGATAGATTGTAGGATTGGAGTATAAAGAAGTCAATAAAATGCAAAGTAACTAATGAAGTAAATGTGACTAAATGTATTTTCTTTATCCCTGTGGAGCACTCAGGCTTGGGCAGATGATAAGGAAATTGCTACTGTTACTTTAGTTTAGGATTTGAAATAACCATGGCTTTGAACACAGTGAAATTGCTTTTTCACTTCACTAGGCTTTAGTACACACCTGTAATGATGACCTCTTCTTTGTTACTATTTATTTTATTCACTAGAAAAAACAACTTTTGGTTTAAAATTTTCGTAGTTTTACATAGGTGATGTCTTTAAGGAGCTATTAATGCCATTTCTGTTTACAAGTCAAACATATATGTGCTTTCATTTCTACTGCAGTTAGTACATGGTATAATGTTTACATTTGGCAAAAGGCAGAAATAGTCAGCTGTGTGTTTAGAAGCAGGTACTAATATTTGAGCTTGGCCAAAACTTTCCCCTTAAAGTCATGAGAACATTTAACCCAGGATAAGTTTTAATTTGTCTTTCCATCTAGTTATATGGCCTAAATAAATATACTCCTATGTCATCATTTATATTGTGTCTGACAATTTTTACATCGCATTTGAAGATTTCAGTAAAGCTTGGAAGATATATTTTTATATCATTGGATCTTCAACACGTTCAAGAAGAATAATAACCCAAAATATACATTTTAAAGCAATTTGCCTGCTGTGAGATGTTGCAACACTGGACTTCTGCTCTATTCTCTAAATGAAAACACTGACTAAAAGATCACAGAGATTCCTTGAAACTTGTGTTGTCCATTTCAGTGGCTCTGAATAATCCAGGCATTTCATTTCAGCATGCTTTTCTACTGGTCATTCAAACCTGCAGCTAAGGTTCATATAAATTACACATCTAAACATGCTGAAATGTGTTATTGAAAATTCTGGATTTTAGTCATCTTATACCAATGTAAACCTGTTTTTTACATCTGTTGTTTCTGAGGTTTAGGAAATAAGTCATTGGACAAATTGTCTTGTGAGGCCAAAATTAGCTGCTCTTGCCTTTAAAATATTAGCTGCTTAATAATTTCCATGCAAATACACTAGCAATTAATAATTGCATTGCAATGGCTTGGCTGTTTATAGCCTGTAAATTGAAGCATTAGGTGTATGTAAATATCTTGACTTCAGTGGGAAATGGAAAGACGCTGCTTAGTAATAAAAGCTGCCTTATTCAATTAGCAGAATGTTACATATCCTGTTTCCTTCTAAACACCATAGGGTCTCCTAAACATTCACAGGGTTGGTGTTGACTAAGCAGGCTGTTGCATTGCAGATTACAGGAAGCCTTACACTTAAAATTACCATTTGAAATAAAACAGAACAAAAATTTTACCAAGTTGCAGTAGGGCTGTGGCAAAGCCATTTGAAAAGCAAAGCTGAGGAATGGGGGGGGAAATCAGGGTAACATTTATTGCTGAGAAAAGGTTCAGAGCGGTCAAAACTATTTGACAAATAGCTTGAGTAGAAAGAAAACTGACAAATGTTTTCAACACAATGTTGAAGTGCTTTATTTTGAAAATGTCAAAATGAACTGGCTTGATATTTCAAAGTATTTCAGGGTTGTGCATTGTAATGGAAGCTGAGGAAAATGAAAGACTAAGTTCACCCAGCTACTTGAGGACTGTGTTCTCTTACCCAATGAATGCCAGGAGATGCCTTGGCTCAAGCACATCTCAGTCTTCCTGCCCTCCAAGGGTGCCGTCACCCTTCCACAAGATTATGTGTTCTCTGATTCTTATCCTGACAGTGTTTCACTTTGCATGGTCAACTTGTATGTCATTGAGCAGAGAAGGAATCCTGCTCACATCACAGTAGTTCAAACATATGCCAGAAGAGCCTGGATTTCTGCCCATGCACTGAATTCAGCAGAGGCTAAACTAAGGACTCTGATGTCTCAAGGAACTGTGTTACCCCACAGCGTCAGCTGCTTGTGATGAAACATCCTCAGGCGTCTCTTTTGTATGGAGTATTGAAATGTTATTTGCTGAAGAGAAAAAAAAGCAATCATGAGCAACATTTATCACTGAGTAATAATTCTTAGGTGTCTAATTTCTCTTTCTTAGTTTCTCCAAATTAAACTTTTTTTTTTTTTTGCAACTTACTGGACTGGTTTTTGAATTAGTCATCTGACAAGAAAAAATAATCAGTATTTTCACATTTCTACTCCAGGTGGTTAAATCTTCAAAAATCACATGTGACAAGGTTCCACAGTTGGAGTGATGGAAGCTGCTGGAATGTGTCACGGATCAGAATTTCCCTCAACATCTCTTGGGTTGCTGTGTCAGTAGGTGTAAGTCAGCATATCTCCATTCCCATCAGTCAGGTGTGCTGCTCTATACTGAGCAGGGGGTAGACTCACTGTATTTTGACTTCTGTCATTAAGATTAGATGTGCTGATGGGTTTGGGGTTTCCCCCACTGATTATAGTAAGCCCATACATGCTCTTGTGTATCTGCTCATTTAAAAAAGACATAGCTACTTTCATTGACTAAGTGACATATTCATGGACATAAGGTAATTAAGGTCGTAAGTTTCTGGAAGATTGAGATCTAGGTTTGTGAGTCTGGTACATTTTGAAAAATAATAATATTAGTGCTACATATATTTGTGTGTAAGTTATGTGTGGGTTTGTGCACCTATCATTGTTAAAAAGCATGTTTTCTTTCTGCCCCTCAATTGTAGAAGATAAAAAATGCCAAGCAAACTTGTATTAGGCTCCATTCAAACAGTGGTATAAACATGTTACTAGTTCCTGTGGGCATAAAAAAACAGTTGTAGGATCTTATTTAACCTCTTTTTTAAGGGTATTGTCATCTACATCTGTGTAGCTGAAGTCAAAACTCTTGCATATCAACCTTTTGCGGACTTCATAAAAAGTGAGGAATTTATGTATGTGGCAGATTATTTCACAATATTGTCAATCTGCCATGTCTTCCCATCCTCTTTAAAAAAAATCCCCCTTGGCAAAGCACATTATCACTTTTATGAAAACAAAAAGAGTGCATCTTTATTTTCCAAAATGTTCTTCAAGACTTTCATATGGTTACTTTATAAAGTGTTAGACTGTGCCCTTTTTCTTTTCTTCTCATCATTTCCATCTGCAGAAGAACTGTGTGTGAAATACCACTAAATGAGTACACCAGGCTGTGAAGTGCAGGACATACCAATGAGTGTCCAAAATCCTCGTATTTTCAACCCCGTTGATGGTAGCATTGTACTCTTGCCTGATTAAAGTTTAAATATGTATCGTGGTTCAAATTAAGATTAAAATGGGCTTTTCTAAATCAGGACCTATTAACTGTCAAATAAATTCAGAATACTTTGGATTATTTTCAATGTAGTTAAAAGTCAAACCTCTGAGTGCCTGTCTAGGGAAAACTGGTTTCTGTTCCCCAAAAGTATATCATTTTATTTTTTGTACTGAGACAATCCTGTTAAATCATGTCCCATTGCAGGCTTCCACAATTAAGAATTTAAGAAATGAAGTCAAGCCTTTACTTTTAGTACAAATCTTTGTTCAACTCAGTTTTGCATTGTAAATATTATGCATAAGTGTATGTCAGTTGTGACATTTTATGAGAAGATAACGAATTATTCTTAAGCAAAATATTAATTTAAAATTCTCTTGTTTTCTGTTAATGACTTTATTGTTGTTTTTTAGTGGGGTTTGCTACAATTTTTTTTATAAATCTCAACAATATCATGTGACTGAAATAAGCAATACTGTTGAAATTAAGGTATATCTAGAGGATCATGGCATTACTTTCGCAGTATTCCTTCTACGTCCACTTGAAGTCAGAAGTCAGTGTGTAAGACTTTATTTTAGTAAGATGTGTTGGGGATGATGGAAGAGAGTATTCATTGCTTGGTTTGCAATGGCTCGTGCATGGACATTATTCGAGAAGCTCTGTGCAATCTGGGGACTCTTTATCTCTCTCTCCATGGATCTTGGTGCACAGTCTGCTGCTGACTATTGCAGTGATGGTGCAAACCTGTCCCCGGGGGCTCTCCTGGAGCCAGTCCTCACCTGCAGTGGTGAGCACAGGCTGAGTGTGAGCTGGGAGAGCTTGGGCTAAGGGGCTGTGACTCAGATCTGCTTGGGTTTAGTGCTGCATCAGCCAGTGTGTGTCCGTGGCAAGACTCTTTGGTCCCATGGGACTGCACTTTCCTGCCTCACAGCAGAGTCATGCAGACCAAAATCACTTCAGGAGAGTAAGATGTTTAATTTCTGCTCTATTAAGGAACTCAAAAAACACTTCGCATAAGAATCTCAGCCTCTTCTTACCTCTCAGAGGCACTGATAAGTTGATGCCTAAACTTCTCCCTGTTTCTCGGTGTTCAAACTTGGGGAAATTCAGTGATAGTTTTGTATACTCACTGCTAATCTTAGGCCATTGAAGCAACACATCAACAAGAAGTGAGAAAAAAAATGTGTTACAAATCTGTGTGTTTTTAAGCCAGTGGTGTAGACAAACAGGCAAGATATTAGCTTTGTGTAGGCCATTAATATTTAGTTTTAAACCATTGCAGATTAATATTTTCTGATGGGCTTTTTCTGCATACAGGAAGAATTGTGGTTTTGTTTAACATCTTAAAACATAAAGCATCTTTTGAATCAGTTTGGACAAAAAATCAGCAAGCTTACTCAGTCTTTCTGGTCATTTTCCTCTGATTCCATATTCCAGAAAAACCCAACAGATACAAACTATGTATTTATGGGAAAATATTAGACACAGTTCTTTGGTCTGCAATTATGAGGAATGCAGACCAGCTAATTAGCATGGGTCTCTCTCTCTCTCTCTGACAGAAAGACCTCTAAAGCTCATTATAGCTTAGTGTGCATCTTTGAAAAGGCAAGTGCTGCACAAGCATCTTCCAGAAGCACGTTCCATACAGGAGAGTTTGGAAATGCCTAAACCATGGGAACCTTGCTCTGCTCCTGCCTGCCTTTACTCTCTGGATTTGCTGGTGTTGTCCACAACCACTGACTCTCTACAGTTTTGAGATAAACTTTAGCCTGTTCCTCCCAGCCCCTAACCAGGTGCAGAATTTATATACAACCTCCTGGCCCTGAGGCAGGAATGCTCCCCGGTGAGCTCTCCTGACACTATAGTACATCCTGCCACGACTTTTAACATCACTAGGCATTTTTTTCCCCCCAAAGGAAATAATGACTTGCAGTAACACAGCTTGTTGTGAGATCTTGTTGGAAATCCAAACATGTGGCAATTTACGAGTGTCAGCAGAATTTTTCAGACTTGTGTGGCAGAACGTGCTGTGCGTTAGATGTTGGAATCTGACCCTTCGGCTCTGCCACAGTGGTGTCCCAGGAAAACCATGTAGAGTTCCCTCTACTCTCTTTTCTATTTACTTTCTTTCCCTAATGTCCTCCAATATAGTTTACCTATATAGCAATTTGTACGTGTTCTGCCTGGAGATTGCTTCTCACAATCGGAAATCCTGCCTTTTTATTTTATCTGATCAATCAGTTTTGATCTTTTCTTTTTCCTTTGTACATTTCATCCTTTCTTCATGAATTCTTGGCTACGGGAAACAGGGTTGTAAAGTAAGAAGCAGAAAATGGTGAAGGCGATAAATTTATTTTTAATTTCTCACCGCAATCTTGCAACAATTAGTATTTTTAATAAGAATCAATATTTTTCCTACAAAACATGAAACTAAATTTCTAAAATCCAATTTTAATACCTGTGTTCTGCCTAACCAGATCTGAAAGCAATATAGATCTCAAGCTGTTTCATGACAAAACAGTCTTTGCATTCAGCCTTGAGCAAGTGAAACAGGATTTCTTGTTATTCCTATTAAGAGCAGCATAAATAAACCCAAGCACACTGCTATGTAATGTTCAAGTAGAAAATAGTCTTATTACAGACTGGCTCGTCTGAAACTTGGGTTTGGCATGTTTAACATGTTTTACATCATCAGTTTTTGTTACAGCTGTTGGCACTAGCCTGCAACATGATTGAGAGGTTTTGATGACCTCAGCTTCTGCAGTTTATTAAGTCATCCAAACAAATAAAGAGGTTCTGTCAAGTATCTTGCTCACAACATCTGCCTTACCTGTATATTTTTATGGTCTAGTATAATTGTAATTTGAATTTTAAGTGTCTATCAGTGAGGGGAAGAGGAGAAGAGAAAGCTCCTATTGTGTGGCTGAAAGGAAAGGGAAAAAGACACCTTAGCTACCATTTCTATTGAATACATAATGAAGGGCTAAGAAAACAACATTTTGATGGCCTCAAGATTTGGTCAGATTAATAAAATAAGTTTGTTTTCATTCTGAAGACCAGTAGCAGTCTATTATTATGATTACAGTATTACCGAAATTTCATAGAGAGGCAGAATTGTGAATTGTATCAACTGCAAGAAACAGTGAGAATAATGTATCCATCTGAAGGAAGCAGATTGGTTTTATCAAAGTACTTTTCCCTGGGCCAGTGGCATATCCAGTGGCTCCTAGTTTTCTGCTACCATGCAGATGGTTCTGCATTGCAGAGAGAACAATACAATTTTAACAACAGTTGATTATTTCTTCAGAATTGGAGATCTTCAGAGAGCTTTTTCATCAGTTCTCAGCTGACGTAGGACTGATAGGACACGTGTTAAACGAGAAAACTTGAAAACTCAAAGGCTTTATTTTTTCTAAATCAGAGGAAACTTTTTGACTTTCACATGGAAATCCCTATGGTGTGGTGGTGAAAGTGATGCTTTGAACCAGGTTAAAATTAGAGTGAAAACTGCTCTCCTGTTGGCATTTCAAAACATGTGTCAGGCGCAGTAGGCTTTGGCACAGTGGGAAAAAGAGAAGACCAAAGCAACATTAATCAGCTCTGGTGATCCCCAAAACCCTGTTAAAGCAGAAGTCAGTAAGATTTAGTGCAGTGGACAGTGTGTACCTGTTTCATTCCTCCAGATGTGTTGCCTGGCAGTGCCTGTGTGTGGCTGCACAGCCCCAGGGTGATGCCTGGGCTGGGCTCTCAGGGCTGGCTCTACCCTCTGAGGTCAGGCAATGCTGAGGATTAGATTCAGAAGGCAGGAAAATGTTTGGAGATGGAATGCTCCCATTTTCTTTTTCCTCTGGAAACTATAACTTAGCACGTAATGCCTACAGGTGTTCGTATCTGCTGATTCTTACATTTTCAGGCCAAAATTACCTGAGGTCAACAGCAAGAACTTGATAAAGCTGGTGGAGACTCGGTGAGTGGTCTCTGGCTGTGCATAATCACTCTGTGCAGTGCTCCTGCCTAAAGTACATCGTGTCACCTCTTCTTGGAAAACGACCAGCTCACCTGGCTTACCTGATGTTGGCCCCAGGAAGTTGTGGTAAATGTGTCTTCCTGGCAAGCAAAGGTACGACTAGGTACCACAAATATGAGATTCAGCTAGAGCTAATTGCATTTTCAGATAACATCTTGTAATCCCTGTGCCATGCTTTCGAGTTCATCCAGGGAGTTTGCATTTGTCTGTGTGTAAATCCAAACAGATGATCCTGAATGAGCAGTCAGTGGCTTTGGGTTTCAATACCAGCTCTCTAAACCCCATTGCAAACTTCATTTAGACTTGATTAGATCACATTCTAGAGATCACATATGGAAATGCAGCTTGCTCTTTTCTTACAGAGCAAAAGGGAGGGTCAGAGCACTCTGAGTCATGACACAGAAAGGTCTATTTACTCTTAAATTAGGAATTTGCGGTGTAGTAGTTAGGACTGTCCTATCACCTTCAAGAAAATACTGGCACGGGCCACTAAAATGACAGTGTGCTTGGCTGGATCTCAGTCTGGGGGAGTTTTCAGTGATGCCAGCAACCACAAGTGCATCAGAAGTTGTTTTAAAGTACTGAAAAGCAACGTGTAAACAGTGAGCAAATTACATGAAGAAATGGAGAGTGAAATTGTCATCAGCTGTCCTTCTGTGGAAGCTGGAAAATGCATGTTTGAAAATGTGGCTAATAGCAGAACTCTTTTAGTTGCTGCCTCAGTGAGTACCCAGCTTCCAGAAAGCCAAAGCTGATCATTTTCAAATCCACCCCCACAACATGTCTGTTCCAACTGCCTCAGAAATTACCTTTATGGAAAACAATGGAAAAAAAATTAAACAAAAAAAATCCAGTCACACTGTCCTTCAAGTCAATATTTTCCTTGTGGTTTTAATTCAGGTCCTGGTCAGAAGCTAATGGGATTTATTTTCCTTTGGCTTCCACAATTTTTGAATTCAGTCTTTATCATGGACAAATTCATGAAAAAAATGGGGAGCATGTTTGTTCCCAAAGTGAAGCAGTCTTACAGGCATTTCTCTTTTTCTTCTAAGGCTGTCCTTTTCTCTTTGGAATAAAGGTGTGGGCAGTAGGCCGTGTTTCAATGTCTGAGACCATCTGCCAGTGCAAACAGAAAAAAATTAATTATGAATGGTGTCTTCCCATGCTAAATCATTTATTATAAAGGAGTTTTTCAGCTTGTTTGTAATGGCTGTAGCCTAAGGGTGCATACTGTATAAATTGCCTGATTACAGGATACAGAACACTTCTAAATAGGCCTCAGATGATTAGGAGAGGGGAAAGAAATTAAAAAGGCCATTTCCCTTTAGGTATGCAAATGGATTGCAGAACAATAGACAAAGATATGAAAGACCATGATAAAACATACCCTCTTTTCTTTTACCTTAAATTATGTACTAGGCAAGTAGCAAGCTTCATTACATGTGTCAGCTGAGATGTGAATTGTTCCATAATTGAAACAATGCTGTTGCCAGATAGTGCATGTTAGATTTCAAGATAAAGTACCAGTTTTTGTGTCCTCAAGCAGTTTGGGGTTTGCTGCCTAAATCTCTCTTGGCAATGGTTACATTCTGACCTTGTTTTAATTTGACTCTGCCTACTTTAACCTCTTTGAGCTACCTCTTCAAATAGAAGGACTAAACTTGCTTTTATCACACCAGACCCTCCTCTCGAGTCACAGTGACGTGTCTGCCTCTCCTGAACAGCCAGTGCAGGTATTTTACTGCCTGTTTGGAGGTAGCTGGGTGTGTTTGGGCAGGTCAGTGAACAGCAGGAGCCATCTCCTAGTCTGTCACACCCTTGCACATATCTGCACTCCCTCTTTCCCTCACACACACACACATCTGCGTGGCCCAAGCATCTGCTATTTCCTGTGAGCTTGAATATTTGGGGAGATACAAATTCAAGTTTCCTGGTACTAAAGTAACTTAAATATCTTAATAGTCAGCAGCAGCTCCAAGGGAACTGAAAGGTGAGAGGTGGTAGATAATATTACCTTTAAGTATTGCTCTTCCATGACACATAGGGCTCCTTGGAGTCTGAGTGACTATGGAAATTGGTCAGAAGTGGGTTCCTAACAGCTACAGCCCTTTGAAAAATTATGCACCTATCCCTCCACATTGCTGTGTCTCCAGCGTGCAGCAGACAGGATACTGAGAATCACCAGTTGGGGTTTAAAATCCATAGTTTTTTTTAAATCATAGATTTTTAGAAAACTTTGAAATCTCATTAGCCTGCTCTATTAAGCATTTGGGGTTAAGATTCTCCTTACAAGTGTGATGTGTCAAAAGTAGCAGGGATTAGTACCCCAAGGCTAGTGCCTGCTGATTTTTTTGGATAGTCTAAGTTAGAATTCTCCCATAATTATAAAAGGCCAGTACATAAAATTAGAAGCTTGTTCTAAACTTATCAGATTTAAAAACTTCCCACTATTTAATCCCCCTGTAATTTGCTCTATTTCTTACAACATCAAGTTTGGCCAGAGGAAGCTTAAGAGAGCTGAACTGTGTGTTACAGTCATGAGGAGCTCAGCCACACATGAGAACCAGAGATATTTTGTGGTGTCTCCCAAATTAAAAATCAAAATCAAGATTTGGAAATTAATCAGGTCTAAATTTTTAGATAAATATTTTTGTTTTTATAAGACAAGTCAGCAAACAAGGAAGTGATAATATTCCCCACGTATGTGCACTGTATGGTCCAGTCTGCCCTTCTTTCTCTGTCCAGTCTTTCTCCAGAGAAAAAATGTGTCTGCAGGTGCACCTTGCATGTAGAGCCTAATCCTCTGATCCAAGTGTTGAATCTAGGAGTGGCCTTCCTCCCACTTGGAATCTATTGATCATTATTATAGCTTCCTCTGCTTTGGTCAGGCCAGCAGATCAGCCTTCAGCTGCTTGCCATGGGCAGCTCTTCTCTCAGTCAGATGCAAGGCAGGAAGGAGTGGAGAGGGGGAGGGTAAGGAGAATTTTATGATACAGTCATCTGGGGCTTGCAAGAGCCGTAAATTGGGATTTAGAGTGATATCACTGTTCTTTCATTTATTTCACCAAGTAACAAGGGAAACAGCACTTTGAATATAGTACTAATGAATAAATAATGCACTCATTTGAAAGCTGGAGCTGAGATTGAGAAATATATCCGGTATTTTTTAGTGGGCCTGAAGTTCCATTAACGTGCCAGCTCAGAGGGAGGACCCATGCAGGGAGATGCACATGATGCCAGTGTGGCCCTGCCACCTGCCCAGCCCCAGGGAGGCAAGCCCAGAGGTTCCTCCCACATTTTTGCAGGCAGTTCCTATGCTCCCCAGCCATTGCTGAACTTTTTTCACCTAAGGAATGTGACAAAAAGAGAATATTAGATTAAAATTTGTTTGAATCCATGATGCCTTTTGTTTAGCATCCACACACCACTTCCCTCAGGCTCGGGTTTGGTTGTATCCTGTGAGGTCCTTGGCCTGCTGGAACAAAGCACAGTGAGGGATCAGCAGTCCCTCTGGAGAAGCTCTGACCACTTTCAGGGCCCTGTGGCTGTGTCCTTGGGCTGCTTGATGAACTCTGCTTTGAGAGCTGTGGTCCATTTGCTTGTCAACCAGGACTGTCACTGCAGTAATGTGTAAAGTTTCTGGATTGGATGAAACATTATCTTGTCCTCTAAACATCAAAGATGAACAAGGAGCATAGTACTAAAAAGTTTTCTGTCCTAATAGTTTCTCCTTACTTCATTCTGTCCATGTTCCTTTGCATATTTTCCAAGCAATCATCCTGGGGTTGTGTAGATCTGCTTACAGCCATCCCTTGGTTACCCAGTGTTTGTGTCTTGGTTCAATTACAGCATGAACAAGCTATAATTTATTTCCTTGTGCCACTCTGAATATGCTGTTGCTGATTATTTTTCCTCATAATTTGAAAAAATGGGTGGAAATCATCTTTTCTGTCTTGAATGTACCTCGCTAACAGAATCTGTAAAGGTCTAGAAGCTATGATGAGTATTTCTGTTGTTTCGGAGGAGGAATGCCTTCCACAAATAGGAGTTTGTGGAATTTCCCCTCCCTGCTCATGTAGATTTTAAATTCTTGATGAGTACCTGAGATCAGGTCACAATGGGATGAAATCTGTGAAAGATTATTGATTTCTTTAAGAAATGAGGAAATTTGTAAGCCGTGACATGCATTTTAATATTGGTCCTGTCTGGCAGACCACCTGCTTAGATCAGTGGTTCTCTGTGGATGCAGTCATTTCAGGATCCCTATCATCATTCAAACATGAAAAATTATTTTTAAATGGATATGTAATAGACTTAATTTTTATAAAATTAATATTTGCAGTTAGCATCCACAAATACATTTCATTTCATTGGATGTTTGTGTTTTTCCTTGTTCCTAACTATTAGATAGATGAAAAGCTTTGAATCCAGCTTGAAATATGGTATTATATATCCTACATTAGGTATCTTTGAAATAGCATGTGTGGGTGTTTATGACAGTTTTGAAGATTGATGATTGACAGTCACTCCCATAAAAAGTAGTAATATGAAGAATAACTTGTTTCAAGAATGCTGAGAACATTCCTTGCTTTAAGCTTTATTCCTTCTTTTCTGAAACCTGAAAAATAGTTTTATTTTTTAAGAACAGGAAAATATGAACAAAAAGACACTTCATTAGGCTAATCTACTATTTTTTTTTATTTTACTGCCTGATCTAAAAAATCAGCTTATGTTCTGATGTCTATATATAGAGACCTCTTCCAGGTGTTTGTTGTAAGCTCAGTACTACATGATCCTTTCTGCTCCACAGAACCTCGGAAAGGCGAAGCAACTAGAAATCAGTGTAAGGAAGAGGTGATTTTGTAAAGCAATCCCTTCCTCAGTGAGTGTGAAACCCAGCAGAAAACAATGTCCTCAGGAGTGAGAAGTACCTCTGGTTTCTGAGCACACCTCACCATTCTCAGGGCACACACAGAGCTTTGGACTCTGGGGAAGCCACACCATGGGAGTAGCTCCTGGACAGGTCCTTGGGGAGTGCAGCAGCTCCTGGGGCCAAGCTCAGCCCTGCAGCCTCCTCCTCTCCCCTTCCAGGGGTGGCACAACCCCCTGGCTGCTCTGTCAGCTGTGATGATATATATCCTGCTTCGTATTGCTTACGATTGACTGGAATCTTATAATGCTTTTTCATTTATTAAATGTTCAGGTTTGTGGCAGCAATTCCCATTTACTCGCCACCACTGAGTTTGTTGTTTTTTAGGTTTCAGATTTGTAGGCAGGAGGGGAGTGTATTAAGGATCAAAGCAAAAACTGATGATGGTGGATACATTAAAATACCTTTGTTATCCATTGCAGGACTTTTACAGGTAAAATGAGTTTTTATCATAACATTTAAATTTCAAATTTTCTAATGTTTAGACTAAGTCTTTTTGTTTACTCCTCAAGTTTCCGCTGGATTCAACTGGCTTTGATAAAAACAGTAACAAATTTTATCTTGTCTATTCCAGGTTAATCTTCATTATAGACTTTTTTTTAACAAGTCATATGGCCCAAAATTATATAACTGAAAAAACACCATATAACTTATTAAAAATGTTAAACTACATGCTCTAATTTATAAGAATAAGTTCCTTCCCCTGGGCTTTTCTCTGACAATGTGGATCTTGTCCATCAATGTTTTGCTTAAATTGCATCATATGACATTGATGGCACTCACACAGCCTTTGAGGAGTATTGGTTTGTGATACTACAGGGGCCTTGGAAGGGGGCCAATTAATTTTGATTTTGTGAATATGGAGGGGAAAGAACACCTATCTGCAGACTGTTCCTGTTCAGAATGCTGACAAATGAGATATTTAGCTAGTGCAAATAAATATAACTCCCTCGTGCTTCCTTACAATGGCTCAGCCTCTAACATACCAGATTTGAAAAAAAGAAACAAGTCAGATTCCAGGTCTTGAAAACTATTATTTTCATCGTATGTGTTTAGCAAGTAGAGAAGATCTACTTACCTTTTTAAAGATATACAGATGTATTTCTATAACGAGATAGAAGACTGCACCTACTTTATAGGAGGGTGTAATAGAAATGTAGGCAAATGTCCAGCTCTGCCTTTGCCCTGCTTAAACCACTTCTTATTCAACCTCTAAGAGCCTGGCTAGAACCTTCATCTTCCTCAGGAAGTGCTTTATTTAATACCTGATGAAAAAATTGGATCTCTAGGATCACAAAAATAAATTGTCAGCATAAAACCAGCAAAGATATTTTCTTGTTATCTTACAGGACAGATCACTTCTCAAATTGTGCATCCAGGCAGAGAAGTAAAAGGTAAGATCCCATTGTGTATCTGTCTCTTAACTTAATCTTTTCATTTTTAAAACAGGGGGAACGATAGCACTGCAAATAATACATTATTTTTAAGGCTTTCCAAGTCCTATTTCTCAATTAACTTGGACATTCGTAGTTGCTAATTAGAGGGAAATTCTGTGTAGAGCTCCTCATGTTATCCAGCTCATAAATAATAATAAGTGTCTGCAGAAATGAAACATCTCTACTCATTTCGTGATGAAGCAATTGTGCATATGGAAGTCTGAAAGTTTATGCTTTATAGATACAGTAGAAAGCACTATGTATTTCTAGGTCACCAGTACTTTAGCTCACATTTTGTGAACAGGAGCAAAATGCTACAATTTTTGCTGGCTCCTGGGTCATAGCTCTGTGTGCTTTAATAGGAAAAATATGGTAATGTGCTGAAAGATTTATAAATAACTTGTGAAAAAACTTAGTTACTGGCATATTCTGAATGGTCTGTTGTCCTCCCATCATAGTAAGACTTCATCATAGTATGAATCACTCAGCAGTCCTGAAACAATATATCTCAGGTAGCATATACCTTTACATTTCAGAAGAGTGACAAACATGGTATTTTACAGTGCTGTGCATGACTGATGATGCAGGAATAAGTAGGAGTAGGAAGTACACTGGAGTTATAAAGATGTTTTAAATGAAACCTAAAAAGCAATCAGCTAGTGAATTTTATTTTCTGGTTGTTTTGTGCTTGAGAGAGTGGGAGCGAAAACCAGGCATCACTTCAGTCCTCATGATTGTACTTTCCTGGCATACATTTACAGGAGGAAATAATCTATTCTTGTTTCTATGTTTGAAAACTAGGAGCTTAGGTTTGCCTGGGTCATCTGCATACATTTTTATGAAGCAATGACAGTGTAAGGTTTCCTTTTGGAAATACTGTTCAGTGGTGGGGCTCAAGCTCTGCCACTCTTTTCCTATCAGCTTCTGTGACATGTTTGTGAATTTAGTGACATAAGATACACAAAAGTTGGTAGAGAAAAGATAACCTTAGACAAGGTTCTACTGTCTCTCATGTGGCACTGATTTAGGAGACTGTTACCAACCTCACATCTGCCACCAACATTTCACAAAAGCTTTTGAACCCAGATCAGTTTACAACAAACTTTATAATATGACTTCACAAACAGTTCCAGTAGTACAACTCAGAATGAAATAAATTTCAGCAGGAGGTGGGAGCAGTGTCCCAATGGAGGAGATTTCCTTTTGGAAAATTGAGCTGAAAAACTCTCCCACCCATCCTGTCAGTTACTCCCTTTGACAGCAGAAACAGGGGAAGGATGCTGGAGCTCTTTCTGCAGTGTTGGCCCAAGGATTGGTGCATAAGATCACCTACCTGTAGGCTGAACATGGGTTATCTTATGCACATTGATCTTTGGTTGATCTGCTGTGCTTTTTTTCTGAGTGTCCTAAGCGTGTTAGGAAAAGTTATGTGTTTGGTAATAGAGGTAAAGTTATATCTCTGTATTCAAACAGGTGATCAGATACTGGCAAGGAGGGATATAATCATTGACACAATTCTACCAGGCACATTGTTTTAATACTGATCATTTCACGTAATCATGTGAAATGTCTCAGTCCAGTTCTAAGAGAGACATCTTTAAATGCTCCCTGCTTAATTTTTCAGTCTATATTACTGGATGAGATAGACTTGCCATTCTTTGAAACAGGAATTTCTCTAAAGTAACCTTTAGGAATTTACATGTACTCACACTAACTAAAACCAGTTTAGAATCTGATCAGAAATGAAGCCCATTGCTGATGCAGTATCTCTTTTCTCTCTAGAGATAGAGGCAACTGCAAAGGTTCTCTGACTTCTGGGTCCCAGACCTCACCTTTAAAGTGCTTCTACAGATTTTTGTGAGGTTCCTTTTGTGTGTAGATTTGAGCACAGAAAAGAGGGTTAACCACAGCACAGGAACAGAAATGAGCAGTCAGTGTTTAAAGGAAATACAAGAATTTCTCTGCCGTACTGTCAGAGAAAAATGTCAGGTAATTACACCGTGAGCAACACCAAGATTGCATTTCAGTGATTATTAAGACAACAGATATCTCTGAATTTGTTTCTCAACTGTCTCTTGCCTATAACAGAGTGAGTTTATTGTCGGATTCACTAATGACTTTAAACAGCCTTTATGCGATTTTATAGATCAGCTATAACTGCAGGAAAACTGGGACCTTAACCAAAGCCCGAGTGAGAGCTTTTTGAGTTTGGGTGTGGACAGAGAACTTAAAAATATTTATGTGTGATATCTAGGGAAAAGATATCTATGGGCAGATGTTTGGGCCTGGGCTTCAGCAAAATCCTTCATTGAGACAGTGTGAGCGATGCAAAGTGTGCTTGTAGCACAGAAACTTCTTTGAGTGGTGAAAGCCTTTTGTTTTGGGGTGAAGGGTTGGGTTTGAGGGTGTCTTTTTGCTAACAAGCATCCAGTTCAAGTGTGTACCTCACACATTAACTGAGCATTTCTGCCCCCCCCCCCCAAATAAAAGGAAGACCCAAATTCTAGAGTCTCCCAGAAGTCAGAAAGCACAATTGGTATCTACTAGTGGCATTTATGATCACTCTTTTGAAACAAATTGGGCAAACAAAACATTTTTCCTTCCTTCTAGCTGGAAAGTTCTGGCATTGGCATGGGTAAGTAACAATTTATAGGAAAGGATTTCTTAGGAGCTGTCCTTTTCTCATTCATACATATGTACATATGCACTGCTATACCTTGGCTTTCAAGCATCATGTGTTTGTTTAAAAGGAAAGGACACACACCTTGAAAATCAGTTGTCAAACAAAGTCTTGAATTCCAGCTGAACAGGATTCCCAAAAGAGCAATCCTTGCCAGTTTGTATTATGGAAAAGCCTAATTCTGACACACTGTTCCGTGTAGCCTTGTCCACACACTCAAGCAGCCTGAATTAATTCTCATGTTAGAGTCAATCAGCTTGGGAGTTTTCCTGAAGGCAGGTGTTTCAAAGTGCATGCAGTTTTAATGAAAAGCGAAGATAGCTGTTTTCAAACATGTAGACCTAGAAAGAGAATCTCCCAGAGGCTGCTGTACATATACTAACCCATTAACAGTTAAAAGATTCTCTCCTGTGTCAAGCATGTCTGGTAAACCAGCATTACAAAGGCAAGAAGCTTGTCTCTGATCAGCTCTCTTTTCCCTTTTGTCTAATGCCATCATGCAGGCTCAACACTAAAATATTTTACTTTGTGGGTTTACCGTGACACCATTTGTCATTTTTGGTGTTATCTCTGTACTCCTTGACTCTTCTCACTGAATGTTTCTCATTGTGATGGGTTTGGTCTTCTTCATTAAGAAATTAGGAAAGGACTTTACTGGGATTAGACTGCTAACCATAAAACAAGGAATTTTCAAATCTTAGAAACTTGGTGTGCATGGTTTACTAAGTGTTAGTATCTGCATTGTGCTTGTTTAGCTAAGAGAGTAATGAGGGAATGTTTGAGAGAGGTAAGATTCTATGGGGACAGACTGTCCTTAGACTTTGTTTATATTTATTTGGTTAATAAACTTGCATAATAAAACAGTTCCTGTCTACATAAACTGTTTTCAAAAATTACTTTAAGAATATCCATTTAAGGTGAGTTTGGGTGTAGATGGGGACAAATCAGTACCTCAAGCATGCCATGTATATTCTAAGATTAATAGGAAAATCTTTCGGTGTGGTCCGATTGCATCATCGATGCACCCTGCCTGTTGAGGCAACTTGCTTTTGCAGCTGTTTGATATAAATTCCTCGCATATGTCTTAGTCCAGTTGGTTTATTTTTATAAACAATAAATAGCCCAACATTCCTGCAGTGTTTCCCTTGCCTCGGACAATCCCATGGAGCCATTTGCCACGAGGACGGTGGCTGAGATTAGTGGCGTTTGCACAGATGGCGGCCATCGTTTGGGAAATCTCATAAATACTGGAACACGTGGACTTTTTCCTCCCCCTTCAACATGATCACAATAGATTATGAGGGCCTACAAATCACTACCAGATGATATTAAGTTGCTTTGATAACACTCTGGGTCCCTTCCGGTGTGATATTTTTCTTCATTAGAAAGGATAGCTCAAGCACACCAAATCCTCTTACTCTTTTCTCAAAATTTATAGATCTCAGTCTCTAAACTAATTGTTAGTTGCACAGCATGCCTTAAGCTGTGCCCAGACAGAGCAATTACATCCCCCAGCCCTGATTAAAGGCACAGAGGAAACAGAAGTGCAAAGAAAATGAAACACTCTTGGCTGTTTGGGCAGAATGTCATTGCTGTTGTTTGCCTTTTTTTGACATTTGTTGATAAAAGTGAGAAAGGAGGTCAGTTATCCATCACTGACCCTTGTTCAGTGCCAAAGATGTGACAGGCTTGTCTCAGGCTACTGACTCCGTTTATGAAATTATAAACAAAAAGTGGTTTCTAGGCCAACGTGCTTCTTTTCTATTAGCAGTTTGAGAATTTCTCCATTTTCCCCCTGCTAAATTATATTGCTTTCTGTATCTTTTAAACTCATTTGCTTCTGTGTGTCTGCCGAAACCCACAAATATCTTTGTTCATGGGTGAGCAGAGCTGTACTATCATAAAAGCTCCACAAATTACCTTGAACAAGGAAAAACTCATATTCAGATGTTTCTACATATTCAGGTATTTCTTATAAAATGTTTCTCACCTGTAAACTGCAGCTTCTACAAGTTGTGCTTTGCTTTTTTGATTTACAGTAACTTAATGGCTGACTGTGTGCTTAAACTGTCAAAATCAAGATTTTCAAAGGAAAAGGGGAAAGCACTATTTGCTTTCACCCAGTGTCTGAGGTCATCATGCCCAAGTTTGTAAATGTGAAGCAGAAGTACTTGTTTTTAAAGTGCTGAAGTGACATAAAAAACATATACAAGCATCTAAAAATCAGATGGCAGAGAGCAGCAACTTTCTTGCATTAAATCTAAGCTTACGTTTTCAGTGACGTCTCTGCTAATGTTTCCAGTCTGCTGGGAGTTATCTATTTCATAGGGCAGTTTGTGGAAAAGGCACTGTATTGTATTTTAAATATTTTAGCCAGGACTGCCAGACACTTCACATTTTGAAGCCTTTGTTTAGCCAGTTTCTCTAATTGCTTTTCGTGATACACTAACACTGCTTCGAAATAAACAGATGGGTTTGGGTTGTACAAAGGATCAAACCATAATCTCGTGGTGTCTGTAAGGAAACAAACAGCTTAAATATTTTTGAAAGTAAAAATAGATTTCTTTTTCCTAAATTTTTTCACTTCATATTCTGTTTTCTCCCTTTTTAAGAAGTGACCACACCCAGTCCCAATGTTTAAATATCTGATAAAGTCAGATGTACACGACAGTCCATAGGTAATTGTGGTAGTTGTTGCTGTCCTTTGAGTCCCATGCACCACAACTGAATGGAAGAGAAGCTTTCAGCAGTCACTGTCTCTTAAAATGACCAAACATCAAAGAAGGTCAGTGAACTTGAAATTATATCAGGAAGTAGATCAGACAAAACCTTACTTGTGTGCATCTGTAGTTTCCCCAGTTCTGTGCTTTTAAGTGGATTTAGTTTCAGATATTCTGTCTGTGGAAACTGTACACTTGCAAAACTACAGGTCACTCCCCCATGAGCCTTGGTCCTGTAGACAGTTTTATTATTGCTGTTGAAGGCTGACTGATCAGGTATTAGTAGAATAATACAGTAAATAAACAGCATGTAATAAATTAGAGCTTCTCACTTTGAAGTCTTTGTTTAACCAGTTTTTTAATTGCTTTATGTGATACACTGGCACAGATGGCTTAATGGTATAAAGATTGGTTGCACCATGGATCAAATCTATAATCTCATGCTGGTTGTAAAAAGTAAATACCTAAATAAATAAAATCAAGCAAAACAAACTAACAAACTATTTAAAGAAAGTGCTTATGGCTTAAGATCCCCACAAAACTGCTGTAACTAATGATTGAACACTGCCAGCATGGGAGTCAGTGTATTAAGACCCTACAGAGGAAAGCAAGCATGAAACCTTGTATTACATTCCCACAAGAAGCAGTGATGAGCAGAAACCTATTTTCAGGTGCAGTGAGTTTCTATCCTTCTCAGATAATCAGAATTATAAAGAGTGATTTAAGATGATATTTGCTAAATGCAGATTGCCTCACGCTTGAAGTGATCCTTAAGCCAGATCCCTTACAGAAAAGATATGTCCCCATCCCACTCTCTTTTTGCCAGTAATCACTAACCAGTGCTGCTGGAGAAGCCCTGCAAAAAAAAAAAAATTCCAGTATCCTTTTTTCCAACTTTAGCTGACAGACAGAGCTGTTGAGAGATGTGAAGGAATGATTCTTCTTTTCTTGGCCAAAGCCCTCAAAGATTTTTCCTGTATTCCTTTCTATAGCATGCTTACATATGTGTTGATCTGTGCAGTTCAGAAGTCACAAGAAGGGTTTTTTTCGTAGACAGAGGGAGTGAAAAACTCTGGCTTTTCTGTTCCCTTGTTGTTTAAGAACCTTGCAAGGAAAAGGAAATCCACTTTGACATTCTATTTTCAAGCTATCTATAAATTATTTTCTGGAACGTTTCCTGAAATAAACAGAATGCACAAGGTCTGACAGCTCTCCACATGTGCTTTTGGTGCAATGGGTGAATGTAACTACTGTTCCTGTAAGACAGGGCAGAAGTGAGACATTACATGCCGTGTGGGAGAGGCTGTTAACAAATTGGTGGAAATGGTTACGGTTTTCAACTTGTCAAGCATCATTTTCTTAGCTTGATGACACCTTGTAAGACCAATAAATAATTTATGGGGTATCTAAATGTTTCAAATAGGAGTTTAAGGACTGGAGGAAAGAGGTCTAGGGTCTCATAGTTAATCCTATTCGAGCAGCTTCTTATTAAAACAGCCCTCCACAAATTGATTACAGCTGCAATCCCTTTTAAGAAGGATTATTTAAAAATCCCAATTATAAAGACTATTTGTAAAGAGTAAAATACTTAGTGTCAGTCTTGCGTGGAGACTCTGGCTTGACTCAGTTGGCAAAGTGGGTTATCCTTTTCCTGCCTTTCTTTTCAGGAGAATCTGCTCGGAGTGGGCATTTCAAACAGTAGCTTTAACACATTTGCTGCAAAGGAGTTTAGTTTCTTTTCTTGCCAGTTGTGCTTCCTGGCTGCCTCTGCTGGCCCACCTCTGCTAGGCTCTGGCTTGGCCTTTGCCTCCTTTTGGCTCTTCTGCTCAATTTCATCTTACAAAAAGAGCTGATATTTAAAGTCCAACCTAATTCAGGACTTGATCCTGAGATCTTTTAATAGTGTTTCCCCCAAAGATCACATCTTCATTCTTAGAATTCTTATGTACAACCTACAGTAAATGTGAGTGATCTGATGGAAATGAGGGTTAATATTGCGGTGTTTTGTCTCATTTTAGGTGCCTAAGACAACTTCTAAAAAGCTTCTTTGCACCATTCTGATGATATAAGCAGTAACAAACTCACTGATGAACTGTTTCACAACTGTTTTCCTACTCTGGAACCATGCAAAGCAGCAAGGACAGGTCAGTGGATTTGATTCTCTGTTTTACAGCCAGAAACATTTCTAAAAATCTGACTATGCCATTTCATTTTAAAATATTATAGTGAGTTTCATATAACACACTGGGAGTCTAGTTTTCTTGCAGCTGACCTATATAATACATCGTGTTTGCATTTTCATGTAGGATGACATCAGTTGTACTCTCTCAAACAAGTAATGCCCCTTCTGAAACTTTAGTCACCAGAGACTGTTGCTTGAACTGCTGTGACAAAGCTTCTTTTCTTATGGCAGTGATGTTTGAAAGAGTGTATATTAAATAAATATTTAAGAACAGTCTTAGAGAGTTGTAAATTTGTAAACATGAGTACTTAATCAAGAAACTGAACACTTAGAGATTTAGTCAGGGACAGAAACATACCCTATAGCCATTTATCTAATCAAAATTAACCAAGTACTTAAAGAGTGAACACTTGTAATGAGCTCCTTGAGAATAAGCTGGCAACTACAAATAAGTCTCTGAATACAAATACTCTTTCAAGGAAAAGCTGAACTGCTTCTGAGCAGCTAGGGAATAGAAAAACAAAAAACAGGTGGCATTTACCAAATAAACTCTGCATCTCATCCAGTTTTGCTGACCATGACAAGAGTGATAAAGACAAACAATACTTATTTTCATAGGTAAAGAAAAAGGATAGCTGAGTAAGACAGATGCTAGATTGGGCAACTTGTATTCAAGTCTCCATTTAATTACACACTCACCATTTTGTTCCACTGCTTTACCCTCATGTTTTATTCTGAGATCTTAGGGTTGCATTTTTCAATGCTGAAATCAGCTCCAGTTAATTTTAACAGGAGTTAAATGCAAGCCTGAGCATTCCTGTCTGTGCTTGTATTTACACATTTGTTCATGCAGGCAGTATCAGTTCCCTCCTTCAGACAGGCATTGGGAGGGTACAAGTATTGATGGAGGGGAAGCATGGGAGTGAAATATTTCAGATCTGGCACCAGGGGTATGAGCATCTCTACTACTAGGCAGGTGTGGTTAGTACTGCATCAGGTTCTTCATGCTTGTGCTTATGCCCTCATTTTTGTTTAATTACTGTATGGACGTAGCAACGTTTTTTTCATCAAACTACAGAAAGGTCTGACTGCTGGAAGTCTTTTGAAGCCTGCATTTCACTTTGGTATCGTTTTCCAAGTAGGGTTAGGGGAAGAAACATATTAAAAAGGTTATTTGTGTTTATATTTTTTTTCTTTCTGAGGTTTAGCCTGTTCATTTCAGAGAAGATGAGAAGACAGTCTGCTAATAAACCTTTTAGTCCAGCATCTCACTGCTCTGTGGGCTGCTCTGTGGGCTTCTTTCTACGTAGACATACATATCTGCACATGTGTATGTATCTATTTCACAGGAATATCTAGTCATCATTCCTTTTACAGTAGTTCCAACTTTCTGCTACATGTGCTGAGCTGTAAAGTATTAAGCCTTGTAATCCCTCAACCACTTAGATGTGGTTTGCTGGGGGGGGAGGGCTGTAAATCCATGGTGGCAAACAAGAAAAGCCTGAAGCTCTGAGCAAACAGGAAACAAATGATCTCAATCCCAGAATGTAAACTGTCATTGACAGAGATGCATGAAAGAATCATAACAAGGAAACCTGCTGCAATTTTTCATCCACTTACCAGCTGAATCACTGCCATTACACTGAAGAAGAAAGCTGCCAGCCCACCACTGACATGGCAGAGTTCTTTACATGTTGTGTGCACAAAGCAACCATATAGCCTGACTGGCATTTACTCCTTTTCATGCTTGCAGACTGATAATTATTGTGCACTGCCTCAAGCTTGCAATTAGAGGCCACCAAGAAACAAAAGATAGCTGAATTTCAAGATTAAGCCTTTTCCATGACGAGTCATATTTTCCCAGCAGGAAATATGTTGTTGCCAGTAAAAACAGAATTCACCTAAGCTGTACTGGTACCAGATTAAAGGCCATATTAGCTGCAGGAACAAATGGAGAATTTGCATATAATAAAAAGTAATAATAACTGTCATTGTCACTGGTGACACAATTGGAGTTGATGCTGGCTCCTGTGTCACAATGCAGCTTTAAAGGGGGATGAGACAAAACACTGAGCAGCCAAGAACTTGTAATTATATATTCTGTAGTAATTTTGCCGTATGGATATTCGCTCTGTGTTTTAAGCATATTCTCATTCCACTTTCCCATACTTTTCTCCTATCTCCCAAAGCCTGCAGTTTAAGTTCTTAGGAGATACTTCACTTCCTTTATTGCATAAAAAATGTGCCCTGCTAAGCACGTGCCCTGTTTGGCTGACTTTCAGTGGTAGGCAGAGGATAGCAAGTTGCTAAAGCATTAGAGAAACTCTCAGGACAAAGTGGGATACATAAAGAAGACGTTGCCAATGAGGAATGTTAAAGAGAAGGTTTTGAGTTTCTTTTTTACTTTCTCATTTTATGACTTCTTCTGTGTTGTACAGTGATGACTAAGATAAGTTGCTTTGGAAAAATCAGAGCTACTCTGCAATAATAATCAAATCAGTCTATATATGGGTGTGTTTAGTGGTATGTTTATTGTAAAAATACATTGTTTGCACTTAATGGAGGATTTGAAAGGGGGAAGTAGAACGAGAAGGAATGGTCCAAGCTGAAACTTCTTGGCACACCATTAAGAATCATTTAGAAAAGTTCTATCAACTCTGAAGGTTCCTCCTCATCTATTTGAACCAGGGCAAGAAAAGTCCTACAAACATAGGAGAAAAAAGAAAATAAGTAAAAGGTAGATTTCAAATTATGATGTGTTTAGAGATGAAATTTTATGGCTCAGGAGAATTTGACTGAGGCAGAGCTGCTGTCTGGGAAGAATCAGAATCATCAGCACAGTGCACACTGCCAGAAATGGCACACACGTAAATACCATTATAAATAATACTTATTTTTCAGAAGGCTGTGGGACCACTTTTCATTGCTGGATGCAGTCTGGAAAGATGAACCACGACTGCCTGGGCTCACTGGACTTTCTGAACAAGAGAGATAGATTTTGGTACTTATCAGATAAGTGCAGTTCTGGTCTGAGAGTGTTGTTCCTGCCTTGTGGATCATTTACAATAATTAATAGCTTACAGAAAATTAAACATCTCATTGAAAGGTTTGAATAAGTGTCTGCCTGGATGTTCAGCTGGGGTTGGTTAGGTGGGATGGAGCAAGCCCACTCCTCTGAAGCTGTCCTGTGAAACTTCCCTGAGTGAAGGGAAATGCAGAAAGTAAAGGGCAAACTTCTAAAACTTGTGTTTTAAAGATATTTCATATTTCAGTTGCTTCTGTGATGTGGGTTTAATGTAGCCCAGAAATCATCTGTGGCCAACCATGAGACCACTACCCAGGCTGTCAGATGGTTTTGTAGCTAATCCAAAGGTGCAGCAGGGATGAACACTGGGTTCAAATACAATGAAGATACTGCCAAGAAATTAGACAGAGGCAGAAATACCTACTTTCTGTGATATTTTTTCCCTACAGTTTTCTGTCCTGCTTGCTTTCATAATTTTATGAGAGCACTCTCACATCATCTTTATTAATACAAAAATATCTACGTATGGTCAGTCTGGAATTTGGGAGGAGAGGGGTCAGTGAGTGTAGACAGGGGTTATGAAAAGAAGCAGAGTTTGGCCCTCAAGGGTAACCTTACCTCCTTTCTTCTGCCATGTCTATACACTAACCCTTGCAGGGTAGCTTCAGTTGTTTGAAGAGCTTATATGTAGATATTTTATGTATCATGTAATATTTTAATACATGGTTATTAAAACATTTTGAAAAGCACCTGCGTCTGGGGGAAAGTAGACATGGATGCAGTATGAAGCAGCTGTTGTACATCTGCAAAGACAAACTTTTCCCTCACTGATGACTTACACTCTCCTTCCATCCTGACTCAGTGCTCCTTTTCCCATTTAATCACAGGAATACAGCCAAACATTGTCCCTTAAGATGCCAGCTTGGGAGAGGGTTCATCTTCTCTGTTTGCTAAGTAAGAATGTTTCACATTCAGTATGCTGAAGATTTTACCCCTGTCCCCTGGGGACAGCAGGATGCCTAATTTCCCCCAAGTTCAATCTGTATGCTCAGTGAAAAGTTTTTCTGCTCCTAGTCTTCAATTCAGTCTATTATTATTTATTTTAAACTCATTGAAGTTGCCTTTGCAGTCATGATTTTGAGTCACCAGTTCATTGTAATGCCTTTTGCAATAAAATCTGGGCATGGACTTAATAAATCTAAGTGTACTCCACAACAAAAAACCCACATGAAGTATTGATGATGGACACACGAGGCAGAATTGATTTCTCACATAGCTACCTATACACATGAAGATATGCAGTAATATGTACATATACAAACATGCGTATTATTTACAAATAATCCTAGACAGGACTAAATATAAGGTTTTTGGCATAAATCTTAAGTTTGACTCTTAAAATATCCAGCAAGTTTTTCCCATGGCTTGTTCCTATCTCTTGCAAGTCACTTTTTTGCTCATCTCCTGTTCTCACGAAGACAGTGTATAGCAGAGTCAGCTGTTACAAGACTCATCAGCTTCCTGTCTCGACATCAGGCTTTTCCTTCTCCCTTTAGTCTTAAAAATGCACATTTCACTGTCATCCTGAAACTGCTTAGGGTATGGTCACAGTTATAGCATCATAGCACTCAGCAGCAGATGGGAACCTGCCTCCCACAATGAGGGAAAATCAGCATATTTTTTATTTGGGAGAAAGACTGGAACAAAATTTGTTACTTCCCACTTGAGAGAGCTGTCCAGGAGATCTTGCTATTCTGAGTCTTTAAAAATCAGATGATGGCCTCTCTTCAGAGTTCCTACAGCGTACCTTGGGAAAAAACCCAACAAACCTACCACCTTTTTCTTGATGGACTCAAGAGATCTGCAGTGAGTGAAGACAGGACATGGCTCCTAATTGTGACCTGTATTTTGTAAGCAATTTGGGAAGCCAGGGTGTAAAACCAGTGACACTGGTATGCAGTGGCTCAGCAGACTTGGAAGCACTGGAAATGTGGAAATGCCAACTTTGAGTTGGTTGATGAAATGTTGCTCATTAGGGTAGAACCTTTCCAGGTCACAATGACCACCAGCTTTTCCAGGTTGGGAAGAATTCTTGCTGAGGATGCCCCATTGCAACATTGATGCCCATGCTTTGTGACCAAAATTCACTTTACTGACTATTGTGTCCAACCACAGCTGAGCCATGTGAGAGGTTCACACAAAAACCACGTTTCAGGCTCAGGAGAAATGGAAATGATGGTAACACAGTGCTTTGCTTTGAGGTGCTTGAATGGAAGTGGTACAGATCACAATCATTTCTTACAGAGCATAATACTCTTACTATATTTAATTAATCATCATGGGTTATAAGACAGTAAACTGATTCAATTCTTCCTTCCCCCACTTCATAAGTAGTGGCTGATGCATTGTTTGTCATTAAATTTAGCCAATATATAATATTTTAAGGCTGAGTCCCTAAAGGAATAGTTTCGTAGTTCTACATCTGTGTAAATAAAAATATACATGTGTATATATTTACACACATGAAGACCTAATTTTCATTTCAATTTATACCAAGACAGCTCCCACTGGAGCTATAAAGTGAAGTTGGTTTGGGCCTGAGTGGTTACTGGAAAAAAAACCATTTTTTTGTGAGACCCTAGGCTATTCAGTGCGATTTTGCATAAAATTAAAATTTCACCCATGCAAGAACAAAAAATGGCTTTGATATGAAAAAGAATCAGGCATTTACAGTTACAATGTATTTACTTGTATCATTAGTCTTACCTTTAGCATAATAATATTTCAGCTCTACTGAATTGCTGTATCTCTAAACTGAATTTTTAAACTGTTTGGAGTAAATTGCAAGGTTCTTCTCCATGGCACTGACTTTATTGTTCTGCCAGGATGTCTTCTTTTGTCATAAAAACAATAACTTAGTGTAAGTAGTACTTTTTAGGTTTACTAATCAGACAGACTAATTGTATCTTTTAATCTGGGTCAATCTGCTCTTGCTTATTACAATTTGGCTCCAAATCTCCCCCCAAAAGAGGAACATTTGCAAATAATTTAGTGTCAGAAGCACTCTTATATAAACACTTCAAGAATTGCTGAAAGGCTCAACAAAACTCTCTATAATTTTGAATCCAAGTGTCTAATATATTTTATAAAAGGAATATATTACTTTTCTTAAACCTCGGCATGAACTTGGATGTGTGTGTCTCTGGGTCTTCAGGTGAACACATAAAAGGACTGGATAAACAGTTAAGGAATGGGGTCTTTCCTTTATTTACAAAGCTGAGACTGTCTAGACAGGGCACTTTTCCTGATTCAATCTACCAACTAAACTTAGAAACGCCATACTAATATTCGATTTTAGCTTCATCACCATGTCTGTACAATCCCTGCTTAGATTGCTAACCAGGGTGATTATTGCTTACTGAAACTGTTAATGTTTTGGTTGGATGTTTGTCTTCTCAAAAATGGACTGAAAGATTTTTCCCTGTAGGCTACTGAATTTTCATTGCATGTTAACTGTTCAGGTTATTTTCCGACTCCACCACCATCCAGCAGTGGGAGAAAGCAGTTGCCACAGGAAAAAAGAATATTCAAATTTCTCAGGTAGACTTTGAAGTTGACTTGATACCTGGAATATTTTTATGTCACAGGAGGCCCTTTGTTTACAAACAAAGTCTGAAAGTGGCTGTACCCTATGACAGTACCAGGCAGCTGCTCTCAGAAAGCACTGACTTTGTCGTATCAATGTAGGAAAGCCTCAAAATAAGGTTGCAAAAATATCTGTTCTTCTCAGCAGGTTGGAAGTGCAATCATAGCTACATGAGGAAATATTTTTCTTCAGGTTATCATCCACCTGCATAAAGAAGTGCTTCAGTAATACAGACTAAACTGTTTATTATCAAGAAGGCAAGAGACAATCCAAAATTATGCCCACAGTTTCACATACATCCTCCTGATAATGAAAGGTCTTGAGAAAATGTGCTTTGCCATAAATTATTCCTTCTGAGGGGAAAAGAATATTTCAAGGGTTTTTTTGACAAGAACAATATAAGAGATTAGTTCATTTGAGTAGAGTGAGTGCTTAAAAATGCAGCTGAGTGCAGATTTCTTAAGAAACTACAACTGACAATTGAAGAGGAAACCTAAAACAAGATTACAAAAATTAATCAGTTGGCACAGAACGGCTGACATTAATGTGTGTACTTCTTTGTTTTGAAACTAGACTGTGGAGGAGTTTTCTTATACGGAAAATTTCATCTACTTGTACTTGTCTCCTCACATAGTCAAATATTTTGTGAGACAGATCAAAAACCCTCTTTGACAAGCTCATTCCCACGCTTCTCCTTTTTAACCTGTTTTTTTTTTTTTTTTAATTGGGTTTCTCTTCTTTTCCTGGAGACTTGTTCAGATAAAGACAATTTTGCTTGAAATCTATTTCAGTAGCTCTACATCTCTTGGGCAATCAGTATTTAAATGAAGTATGGAAATGGAAATTTAAAAAAATATTAAGGGATGGAATATAGTAAGTTCCATCAGCCTTTTAGAGGAGTTTGGGAGCATGGAAAGAGTGTTGAGGCTGGCATTGGGCAAGGTACTCAAGAGGAGAAGAAGGTTCTTTCATGAACTATTGCTGTATAAACTCTGAGCTCTACCCTGAAATGCTATCAGAGATTTCTCTCAAGCTCCAGGTTCTATTTTTTTTTTACTTTACATAGAATGCAATATTTCTTGGACAAACCTTTGGTCACAGTACAAAAAATGTAAGGTGACTCTGTGTGTGTGTGTGTAATTTTCCTTCTACAAGAGAATAAAGAGAAATGGTATAATTGAGCATGAAGTTTGAATGGGTAGACTTTCTCAGTTAAGAACCAGGTTACATGGAGAGGTGTGCCAGGGGCTAGTATGCTGTCTGCTTTACGAAGTGCTGTGATAATTGACAATGGTTACATAGAAAGAGGGCAGGAAGCTGCAAGACTGCAGTAATTAATATTCACTGTGTGCAGCACCCATCACTCAGGATTGAATATTTATGAAATTTTCTTTGCATGTTTTTTTTTTCCTATCCACCTTTGCATTTACAGAATTTCTTTTATCCAGTGATCTCAAGGAACTTCTTTTGAAGCCTTTTCTCATGCTGATTAGTTTCTTACTAGTGGAACACTTGCAGCTGGCAGGTGAGGCATCCCCAGGTGAATACTGGTGCCCCCTGAGCCCACAGAACCCAAAGTAACCTGCAGCGTAAGTGCAATCAGCATGATTTCACTGATCACAAAACAGATTCCAAACAGTTGATTGTCTCATTCTTCAGAAGGGACGTCTTTCAAAAAATGTAGGAGTTTGTAGAACGACCCTAGTTTCTTCTCTCCTGTTTTGTTTTCCAGTCCTAGACCTCAAATTCACTGAAAGGGTGGCAAACATTGGAACAGTTTGCCCAGGAAATTGAAGTCACCATCCCTGGAGGTACTTAAAAGACATGTAGATGTGGCATTTAGGGACATGGTTTAGTGGTGGATTTGGCAGTGGTGGGGTAATGGTTGGGCTTGAAAATCTTAGAGGTCTTGTCCAAACTAAACGATTCTGTGATTCTAATTCAGCTTCTGTCACTTCTCTTACACTGCCACAGAGGTCATACACCCCTGTTTGTGAACATATTGACAAACAGTGTTATTTTACAGTCAGGTTTTAATTGTCCTGCTTGGTTGCCAGAGGTGTTTAAATGAATTAGAAAAAACTGAGTTCATGAGCTTGGTTTGATATATTCCATAGAGCTGAGTATGATGGATCTTTAATTTATGCATCTGTACCATGTAAATGGCCATTTTGTAAAGAAGTAAATATGTATGGGACATGTATACACTCTTCTTTTGGATGAGTCTTATCAGTAAATTTGTGGCCCCATTTTGAAAATAAACACCTGGATTGTCATGAGTACTTATTACAAACTGTAGTGATTTGAGACAGAAAACTATTTATTATCACAATCAGAGACTGCTGGTTTTTTAAACAAAGCTCCCATTGATTTTTGTGGAGTTCCAAATTTTAAAATGTCATTTTTCTGCCCTATCATGGTTATTTATTGTCTTTAGGAACTCAGAAGGATGACACCAAGTGATTCAAAATCAAATCAGATAAAAATTCATGGAAAATGTGTTTAAGTCTTAAAGAATTTTTTTTTAAATTACGTTGTATATTTGAGTTTCAAAATACTAAATCTGATAAAAAAGCTAATTAAAATATTTTTATAAGTATTTTCTGAATTGAAAGATGTGCTCTGTAGTTCCTTTGAGGCTAGGCATGAGTGAACATAAAGTTCAGACAGAAGACACACTCTTCGCTGGTCCAATTTCAAATTCTCTGCCTAGCTGGCCTCATATTCCCAGGCACAGATAATGAAAAGGGAGCATAATGTAGATGGGAATGGCTGTAGTGAGGCACACATCATAGAGATGAGGTGTGCCTTTTCCTCCAGAGCCTTTTTCTCCAAGGAGCAAAATAATCTAGTGATTACACAATAATATCATCTTTGACACAGAGTTGTTTTAAGCTCTTCTGATCATGATAATATTTTCCTTTTTTTTTTTTTATTTTTTACTTTTTACCTGTGTATGCAGCAGTGTGGACCTGTGTTTTCCTCCCTGAGTATTATTTTCATTTGCTTTTAACATAAGGAAATCTGGGTTTCTTTAAAGAGAAGTCTGTGCTGATAGAATCTCAGGATGGCATAAATCTGTCAGTTGTATCAGCTCCTCTTTCTTTAGTACAGTGTGCATAGAGCAAATGCAGAAGTGATACAGTTCTCCTCAAAGTCTGAAAAAAATATTTCTAGGATCTTTAATTTCTGTAGTTCTCCCACCTAATATCTCCTTCAAAGTTTTGATTATTGCACTGTGGTAGGCTGCTTAGAAAAACCCAAGACAGATAAGATAGATCTAATTTCTAACCCTGACATCTCTGCCACCCATTCATTACTCTCTTTTACATTTCTTGCTATGCCCTGTGAAAGCAAATGTGTCACTCACATATGCAGTTTCTATTAGAGGGGGAAAATAATATCAGAGCTTTTAAAAAGTGGGGTAAATTGTGTACGGTTCAGAATCTCCTCACTTCAGGTGAATAATCAGCCTGGCAGGAGAGGATCATTCTACCCATTTGTCAGTAAGTGCAGGCAAGTGGTGCCTGCTCCTTGTGCTGTTGTTGGTTTTAAACACATTATTTCATAACCATTGTGTGAAAAGGCATCCTTTGCCTCTTCATCCAGCTTAGGGAAAGTTTGAAATCAAGCAGCTTTTGTTTTATAATGTAAAAACCGTGCATCCCTGCGCTTTTGCACCACTCTTCCACAGTGACCCTCAGTGGGTGACTTGCAAACGTACAAGAATGTTCAGAGCACATTTTGAAGAAAGAAGAGAATGAGAAAGAGAAGGAGAGAGAGAGAGAAAAAGGAGAAGAGAAAGAGCAACTCATCTAAAGTTACACCATCATCTTTAACAGCTGTGCACATATTAAAGGAAGTACTGGGGGAGTGAAGGTACTGCATATTTCAAAGCTGAACTGTTGCAGTAACAATAAGAAAGGGGGGGTGTTGTACAGAGTTAGCCAAGTGTTTGAAGTACATTACCGTAAGCCAAACCAATGAAGTGGACAAGATTTCTAGCATGCTGCAGTGGTGCCTCTGCGTACTTAATAACAGATGTTTGGTCTCTCTAGGCAGATAATTGTCCTGCTGTAAGGTTGGCTTGACCTGTGTGAGCAATACTGTGTACAGCACTGAAGCAGTAACAAATGATCATAGCTTTTCTCGTTTTACTGGTAGAATGCTTAGCCACGCTTCCTTTTAAGCACATAATTACTCCAAAGCAACTGGAGCCCATACATCCTCCTTGCCTAATGTCTCTGAAGCCATTTTGCTATAATTTATGGGGACAGGGTTCAAAGTTTTAATAATATTTGGATAATATCATTGCCAAAATGTCTTTGAGCTGTGATGAATAGAATGAGAGTGGGCACATTTTGATTCTGTGCATGACAGTGCGAGTGTTAACAGCACCATACTTTGTTCAACCTTTATGGAAACATTCACGAGCCAATTTGCTCATGAATTGTAGATATGAGCATGAAGAATTATAAACAGCAGTGGAAAACATACAGGGTTGCTTGTTCATAAGGCACTGTCCTGTTAGTGGCTCTTCTTTATGCAGATAAATGAATTGCAGAGAACACAAAAATGGTTTAAATAAACCCTTAGCAGACAATGTATTAGCACATCAACATAAAATACGCAAGCACTGTGGCATGCTTTTGGATATTTATGTTTATACTCTCTGCTCAAGTGGCTCACTGATTTTTTGGCTTCCTATCATTCACCTAATAATTTCAGCATCCTAACTGCGCCTCTGGGTATGTTTATCTGACAATCCAAGCTGTTCTTTGCTTTATGTGGCTTGCTGAAATTGGCTCACCAATTTGCTCTGCAAGTCGCTCCAGTGCATGATAGGTTAATGATGTTAATCAAAGCTAAATAAGAGTACAGACATGATCCTTTCGTTGGAGTCACAGCCCAGCCCAGCCCAGAAGGTGCAAGCAAGCCTATTGGGTTTGAGAGACCACAAAAAAACCACCAAAGTAATGTGTCCCTAAAGCTAAAGTACACTTAGAGCTTCATTCAGAGCCTACCGAAGTCTGTAGGAGCCTCTACTGATTTCAGCAAAATATAGACCAGATGAATAAAATTCTTCATCCTTTGGCTAAGGATATATTTTTTGTAGTGTACTTGGTGGAATATGAAACTTACTGTGAACAAACTGTGGCTAAATTCTGCAGATAATTCATCAGTCAGAGGTTAAGGATTTGTTAGGCAAAGAGCACAAGTATTTTTCCTTACACAAATGGCATAAAAATGCTGACTTGTCCAGGCATGACAGCTGCTCTCAATGATAAACGAAAAAAAGCAAACAAATATGAACAAGACTTGCTTTAAGTGTTCCCAACAGTGATGGTAGCTAGAAACAATTTAATAAATACTCTCTGTTTAATTCCACTGAATGGTATTCAAGAAATGCTTCATTTAATCAAAGGAGTGTTTGATTACAGAAATAATCAGCTGACACAGTCCCAATTCACTCTGGCCACTAAGTATGCATGTAGATGGCTGGATGTGACATATGTGAGGGTTGGCAATTATTTCTGAAAAACTGCTAGGATGGCCTTAATTACAATGGTCTGATTTTTTATTTGATAGCCTTACTTGAAAATCTTAATGCTTATTATGAAATTTTAATGTTAATTTCTTGAAGATTCTTTTAAATATAAGCCTTAATTGTCTTGTGTAAATAGGGATTTTTTTCCTCAATGGGTTGAGCAGAGTTCACCAACTAAAATTATTTCTTCTGATTGTGCTGAGGTCTAAAGACACTATGAACTTATATGTTTTCTAAAAAAAAAGAGAACTAATATTTGTGGGATTTAATTAATTTTTCATTTTTCAGAGAATACCATGTACTCATATAAAAATGGGATTGGTAACTCCCATGGTTATCTTAAAATAATACCTGGACTATTTTACATCTGTATTAAGCTGTTGACTAAGTCTTTAAAAACAGGTATATTTCAATATTGGCTTATCACTAGAAGATGAAATATATACTTTATTCTTCCTCCTCCTTATTCTTTTTCTCCTTCAACTGCAAAGTGAGTCTGGAAACCTTCAGCCTTAGAAGTTAAAAATACAACATCTCTGTATTTTTCTTAATTGTTTTGTGGAAAATCTATGATCTCTAAGGATGAATTGAGAGACAGGAATGATAAAGGCAGAAATAGTTTTACATTTTGAACAATTCCAACAAGGGGCTGAATATTCAACAACTGATAGGCCAAATAACAAGTTGTTAACTTCACAATGCACAGTCACGGAGTACATATGTGTCACTTTGAGCAAAGATTGAAAAGACGTTAGAATTAGAGATTTAACAGCCAGTTTTGATTAAATCAAAACAATCAGAGTAGTTACATTTGCAACAGAATTAGGTTAAAAAAATCCAGACTCAGAATACCTTGCCAGACCTCACATTTCAATCTTATTCAAGGATAAATTTTTCAGGTGATACCTCTGAAAAATATATGTTGCAAAATACTTGAGTGTTCTTCTGGCAAACAATAATGTATGTTTGATTATTTTTCCTCCTGTCTATGACTTAAAACAGTCAATAGAGTCAGAGAAATGCTGCTGCTTGCTTTGTTGTAGAAAGAATTCCATCATATTTAAGTGAGGTAATAGGATGTCCTGATTTTTAGGTTATGTTTGATGGTTATGCTCAATGGATTAAAAAAGGAACACACATAAAGCCACATTGTCCATTTCTATACGTTGAAAATATCTGAGTTGAAGTCTGTAGAAACCAGCTCCACATCTGTCTCTTTTTCTCATTTCATTACTTCACATACAGTTTGTCAGTACTTGCTTTGATCAAAAATATCAGCACCTCACATGCACCACAAAACACAGGACAGAGTATGGGAAATAGAGGACATGGCAGTGTAGGAGCCTGAAAACCTCAAAAATTGTATTATGCCTCAGAAAGAGGACGAGTTTATGCATAAATAACTGTGTCATTTCAATCAATAGCTGGAGAATGGTATTTCCAATTTATTTGCATCCCTGGACCAATTGCATTATTGCTCTTTGGAGAACTGCTGAAATCTGTTTCCAAATCACATCTTGTGAATGTCCCAGACACACACTTTAATATCATCGCATTAACTCCTACCCGGGTGTGACACCAACCCTTTATCCTTCAATCCTGGTTGTTCTAACCAGGAAAGGTGCACTCCACACCCCACAGAGAGATCTCTTGGTACATACATCAAACAAAAAGCCTGAGAGAACTCCCCAGAGCGCAGAAGATGTGTCCATAAGACTCCTCAAAAGGTGTAACCACTAATTTAGCTCCATAAGGAGCTCCACAACTCAATAGATTGTGGACCAAATAATCCCAACCCACCCTGGTAGAAGACAAGTGTAGTTGCTATCCCCAGACCCCACAGAGTTTAGGGAAAGCTAATGAAGAATGCTTGGCAAACCCTCTGGAGCTCTGTGGATGTGACAGTTTTAGATTCACATTCAAAGTCTATTCAAAATCCCCATGCCCAAGAAAGCTTGGGTTGAAATCTTCTGATTCTTATCTTCTGATAAGAATGGTCATTCTTATGAAATGTCTGAAACCTGCCATTTTTTATTCTATAGAAAATGCATTCTAAAATACAGCCATGGTTCTCAGTGATTTCCCTCATTGGAGGATCCCAGTATCCTCTGTTAACCTGAAAGTTCTACGCAGTCAGGCTTCTCTCCATGCTTATTTTTGAAGTGGCAATCTAATTTGGCTGGCATGGACGCCCAGGAGATGATCTCAACACTGTGCACAAAAAATCAAGAGGATTTTTTGTTATTATTTTTTCCCATTTACCTTTTTTCATCTTCCCATTAGGCTTCACTTCTAGCCCAAAAATTTCTGCTGTAAGTTGATAGCAAAAGGAAAAGCTCAGAGATTTGCATTGTTTCATGCTAAAAGATGTTGAACATTTGGGAAGACTACAAAGTATTTACGTTCAACCTTAGTTAAAATTAGGCTGTTTTGCCTACTTCTAATAGTACACCTCTCCAGATATGCTTCTAATTCCTGCTTTTCACCTCGTTGTACAGCAGAATTTGCGGTGACCTGCTTCCTCTGATTGAATGGGAGCTCTGTTCGATCGCCCTGTCCTTTAATTTAGCTCTCCCACCTAGAACAATGGGTGATTAACACAAGTCAAAACAAGAGCATAAAGGAAAAAGGCAGCACAACCCGCCTTGGTGCAGCTGCTCGACTCCAATGTTTGCCTGCTGTGTAGCAGCATGTTACGGTCACTGCCAAGCCTTGATCTTCTCTCTCTGTGTCAGTACTCCAAGGATCCGTCCTTTAAGCAGCCCAGAGCACACAATCATACATTGTTGGAGAACTTCAGTGTCACTTCTGAGCAATACAGATTCTGCAACTTGAAACAAAAGTGAATTAAACAGAAATACACAAACGATGCCTTAAGTATCATTTTGGTTTTAGTTTTTTATTGAGGTTGCTGCTTCTGTTGCCACCAATGCTCTTTTTTTCCTTGAAGTTATTGAAATGCTTCTCTGCCTATTTGTCATATATTTAAGTTTTATGGTTTTGAGTTTTTTCTTTTTCATCTTGGTCCTTATGCCAGCATAATACCTCATCAACCTGTACCCTACTCCGATCAGAATATGTTTGAAATCTCATTTTAAGAGGTTTGCACCTTGATTCTGGAAATTTTCCTTTAACTGCATATGATTCCTAGAAAGTTGCTTTGATGCAGTTCATTTTGGTGCTGACCAAAGTAATATAATAGCAATTAAATGAAACTCAATGATTTAAATTACTTTGAATAAAGCTCAGGAAAATGCATATAAAGTGTTAGCGTTGATAGTGACCTTTCTAGAAACAAATGAAAAAAAAAATATTTCAGACGGATGAAGCCATTAAGCTGTGCAGAATTTACTTTAAAAAGCTTATAAAGCTTATAAAATATAATTAAGAACAAGAACTTTTAAGTTGATGCCAACGACTAAAGGTTGTAAGCAGCTGTCCGGGTGCCTGTGCAGATCTCTGCAGAGACAATAAGGTGCAGCCTGTCCCACAAACTTTACAGTCCCAATCACGCAAAGATTTAAGCCCTAACTCTATTGCACTTCTGATAACAAAGATATTAAATCTATCAACAAGGACAGTCTGCTGCTTTTAAAGTGTGCTGGATGAATGTCATGGTTTTCTTTCCAGTCTCTGAGAGAGCATGTAGTGCTCTTATTCGGGCCCAGACCAAAGACCACTAAGGGTGGTACATATCTTTTCCTTGCATCAATAATCATTGTACCAAACCCTTGATTTTTTCTTCAAAACCTGACAGGCAATTTCATACACACATAGTGTGACTCCTTTAAAAAAATCCCCAAACCTCTTTCATCTCTATAGATAAATCACTAGGTTTCTGAAAGGACAGGGTTACTTGATAGTCCCTACTTAAAATGAGACTCTGTATACCTGCTATGATTCAGTGTTTAGAAAACAAACAGATAGGGTTAGATCCAAACAAAGGATTCATTTTAGTAGTAAACATATTTAAGAGGGTGCCTGCCTAAATGCGAATTGTTTAGGGGATGGATTACCATTTTGCATACATTTTAGAGCTCTGAGAGAAGCCATTAAGGGATTAACACCTCCGATTTATGAAAATGCAAGGATGATAAAGAAACAATAGGGGTGACAACATTGTGTAAACGACATTGATTCATTTCAGAACAGGGCTGTTAACTGCTGGAAATGAAGAAATAAATGGAACAATGGATAGATGCTTTTACCAGCTTGTCATTAATTAGCAGTGAGCACAATTCTTTTATTGTCCTTTTTGAAAAATACAAAATTGGTAGGAAAATACAAGCACTGAGCAAATAGATTACTCTGTGTCACTAGGCTGACATCTGCATTTTCTTTCTTCTCTAATATATTTTGGTTTTCAAATGATATCGAACTTTTAGCCTGGCAGCAAGCCCAAATTTTTCTTCCTTTGAAATTCCTAAAAAGATGTGTTTTCATCCTTGAAACGTTCCTGCTTTATAAAAGCATAACAAAAGCCACGATTAGAGAAAGGGTTAATAAATGTTAGTGAATCCCCTGTAACACAGCTTGGAAGCACAAACAGTTCAATGCACTGTTCTGCTGACCTATTGCATCCGATCAACTGCGGTTTTATTTCTAGCGATGCCAGCAGGTGGGAACTGACAACATGTTTCTTTGGAATCGTAAAGAAAGATCGTCTCGGATGGAGAATTAGCTGGAAGTAAGCGAGGTTGTTTGGCACAGATCTAAGCAGGGACAATGCTTGATTATGGCTATCACTCTCCAGCTGCTGTCAGAATGTTAAGTTTGCTTTCTTGAGGCCTGACATCTAACACATTTCTTTTTCTAATTAGTATCTGGTACTGTAAGATGCTGATATTTTACTGCGTGTCAGATGTGCAGGGTTGAAATACATCACTGAACTCAGGCAGGTGTGGGTACTAGGAATTAGGTTTTTTTTACCTCAGTGAATTCAGGGCATCTCTCCACTTTAAAAAAAGCCATGAGGATGGAGAAGTTAGAGTGGATGAACCTCCAGTGCTGCTGCCCGAGAAAGGATGCAGAGTGAAGCAGACTAATCAAACATCAGTGAGGCAAAGTACCCTGAGCATTGCCTGCATTTTCCTCTCCATATCCAGGCAATATTCTGTTCACAAACTCTTCCTCACCCCAGCAGCAGGACAAGGTGCTTCCCCGCTGCAGATGGGAGGGCACAGGGTATTTACACCATGCTAAAGGAGCAGCAGCCCTGCCCTCACATTGAGGTAAATTAATTAAGCTCGGCAGTGTTAAAGATTTCCCATTTTGCCCCCTGTACTGTAGGTAAGTTGGGTCTCACACACAGCCTGGCAGGAGCAGTGCAGGAGCTGATGGGGGCAGGTGTGACTGGAGACAGTAAATCATAGGTACAAACACAGCCAATGCTCAGCAGAAATGTGCTCCCACTTCACTGCAAAAAACTCCGGGATGATTTGCTGTATGGCTAAGAGTGAGTGTGTGTGTTTGGGGTTTTTTGTGGGGGGAGGATGTTAAGTATCATTTTTAAGGCTGACACCACAAGCACTAGCTCGTAAAACACTTCAGCATCCTGAGGTAAAGCTGAGAGTGGCTTCTCATCCAAGGTGAAGGCAGTAGTTTCTCACCTTAAATGCACATAACAGGTTTCATCAGAAACTGATTTCTCATAGGAGAGGGCTCTTCAGCCAGCAACCACTAGGTCTGAATTTTCAGGTTTTGTTGCACCAAAAAAAAAAAAAAAAGGGAGACGATTATCCCTTCTATCCCAGAAGAGGAGGGATAATTTTCCTTGCTAAAGTGATGCCATTTGTTAGATATTGGCTGGGCAAGTCATAAAAAATATTTAGGAAAAAAATTGCCAATTTAATAACTTTTTTTTCAAAAGTTTCTTGCAGCTTTGTGCTTTTAAGTTTGAGTCTACCCAAATTTCAATTATTTTCTCCCAGAGAAAACAGACTTAGTTATTTTGTAAAACTCTCAACTTTAGCAATATAGGTCCTGGTGTTCCAAAGGTGTTTACAGTAATTTGGGGTACTTACAGTATTCCAAGTCAAACTGTTAATCACCTACCCCATGCAAACAGGCTGTACCTTGCTCCAAGCCTTCCACAGTGCTTGATCTCTGAAGTGTCACTTATGCTTTGTAGAGCAAATAAAAGTGTTTAAAGCAGCTTTCATGAATGAAATTCTGTACCCCAAATTGTTTCTTTGAAGACAGTTTTGCAAAAATACATGTCTTTTGCTCTTTGGGACAAAACAACCCAAACTGTTTTCACCATCAAAGCTGAAGGAGCCCTTTATTTGCTGCACTTATAATTTACATATCTACAATTATTTTATCCTATATGTCTAACTTCCTTTCTTTGTTTGCCAGGAAAACCCTCCCTTTTACAAATGCATCCAGCTCCCTCTGCTCCTGGCTAATCTATGTCTCCAACAAGATTTAATTTCTGGTACCAGGTTGACAAAAAAAATGGGACATAAGGCTATAAAGCAGTAAAAAGAGGTGTTTAGCAAGGTTTCCTCCTACCTATAGCAGAGATTCTTCATCATCTGTGAAAGTCATTGAGGCTCTGTGAGGGTTCCTAGAATTATCTGTACAGAAGAAAACAATTGTAAAGGTCTTATTGTGGTGGAGCACTGAAGCACATGATTTACTCTCAAGCTGCAAGCAGTCCCATTGATTTCAGAAACTAGTGACATGCAGAAGGTTAAACATGTGCTTTGCTGGGCTGGGGCCAAACCTGGTGTCGTTCTTCTGAATACTTTATAAAAACTTCTCCTGTTATGACAAAAAAAAAAAAAAAAAAAAAAAGCGCAGCAGAAACAACAGCAACAAATAGTTATAAAGATATGTTGTATTTTGAGTCAGAACATGAAAGAACCGGCTCTGGCTCAAAAATCAGCTAGTTATTTTTGCAAACACAGTAGGATTTTTTGGCTCTGTTGCTGCTGTAAGCACAGCAGGGCCCCTGTGCACCATCCCTCGCACGGCCAGACAAGTACTGTGGTGATATTAACTTTACTTCATAGGCTGCCTGTTCAGTTGGATTCACTCTTCAAAGGACAGCTGTAGAAAAATCTCCAAGTGCATGGAGCTGCACTGTCAAATACAGGATGGAGGTTCAAAGACATCACAACTGACTTTGGATTCTGAGCAGGTGCAACTGAACACCTTCCATAAGATTCATAATAAGTGCAGGTTTGAGGAATATGTTATTTCTGAGCTGTTTGTTCTCTTCTACATTCTCAGAGGAAAACTGTTCCATGCCAATGGAATGATATGTCATATGTTTAATGTGTTCTCTTTTATTTTGGAGTTTTCTACAGAAAAATTCTAATTCTGTGTGAGTTACAGAACTTATAGTTTGACTGGAAAGAAACCACCAAACTTCTAAAAGTGCAAAATTTAATCCATAAAAGGGAAAATTACGTAAGATAATGAGCTGTCTTTATTTATCCCTTTAATTTCTGTTTCAGTGTAATCTTTTACCTTGAATATAAGTCATGAGCACTAATAGTCTTTATAGTTAGTTCACCATGTTTAATTCCTTTCGTATTGATTTTGGAGAGATTCCGGTTTCCCATACTGACTCACTCCTCATTTCTATGAGGATCTGGAAGGAAAAGTGTAATAAATAAAGGTCAAGTGACATTCTCATTCTGTACTTCATTGCTGTGCATTCATCAGTTCTATGCCAGCAATACTTGTGCAGTGTGAGACTTGTTCTGAGAAACCAAGTAATGCAACTTCACTAATTTCTCTCTGTGTTCTCTTCCCTTTACTGAGAAATTAGTGTCATGTAACTCCCTAAATATATTAACCACGGCAGGTCTGACCAGGATTTTGGACTATTTGCTGCTTCTCTTCTGTAATGAGAACAAACCTCTTGTTTAATGTGATACTGGGGAACTACTTCAGGCTGTGAAAAATATTTGAGAGGTCTATCCCAAAATAAAGGGATGGTTGATGGAGAGATGCAGTCACTCCCTGGCTGTTTTTCTTACTACACTGTGCAAGTGGATTAAAAACATTTGTAAATGAAGTTACCAAAGAATAGCTCTTCTGAAACAACTGCTTTCAGGAGTAATGTCTATACTGTCACACATGGGCTGAGAAGACCTGCTCATTTTTGTTTAGAATCACACGTCTGAGCTTGTTCTGGCTTGTTTCCAGAACATGAACATTCTGGGTGAATGCCAAAACACTACCAGTTTTGGAAGAGCCTCTCTTCTACTTGCTTTGATTTTCTCATAGAATAATAGAACTTCCAATGCTGTATCCAGTTAATATAGGGATGGAGAAAAACATAAGGGGAGAGGAAACATTCAATTGGCCCTGTTGAATTTTTCATGATGGAAAAGGGAAAAAAATCCATGTCTGATGCTTTCCCATCTATGAAATAAATGAAAAGAGTTCTGAAAATTTTGGATGTATTTACATTCACACACTTAAGAGTTTTACTCATGTCCTTGTAAATAAGTTATCTTTAACTGCAACCAAAAAAGGACCTTGTACAGTTTAGTACCCCTTTATTGTTGACATTGATTTAAAACACTCCATAAGGGACACAGTACTGCAAGATCAATTAAAAGTAAATGCAATCATGAAAGGTACATGAAGTACTGTGTGCCCGAGCCTTGCAGACACTGTTCTTCAAACAGCAGCTTGCCACCTTAGCTAGACAGAAGAAAAGAGGTGTAATTATAGATGGAGTTTATTTGATATTAATCAGTGGCCTTGTGGCAGGAAAGAAAAAGTCCCTGACCATGCCAAGTCTTCACTTGGTGAAGTCAAGATAAAGGAAAAAATATTGGGGAATTTAAAGAGGATTTTAACTTTGTTTATTAAAACTTTCAGTCATCTCTTCTAGAACAGCCCCCAAACAGGTAGACTTGCTGTCAGGTCGCACCAAGGCAGGTTCCTAAAGCATTATTGTTAATCACTACATTTGTGCTCAGAAAGTCAACAGAAACAAAACAAAATCCAAACTCACAGTAGTGTACTTGGCTCCACTAGTTCAAACTTCTTTTGCTTATGACCTTAAATATAAAAAGAGATGGGTGTAAATTAGATGTGTTGCATGGGAAGCATTGAGTGATCTTCTGTGAGGAAAAGCATTCATGATGAGTTTTCTCTTGCCCCTGCATGAAAAACCAGCTTTAGTGAGCTCAGGAGCTGCACTGATTTGTCATTCCAGCATGATGCTCAAAGGCAGCAAGTAGGAAACAGGGACTGCTTCCATTCTAGCCCAGCTGACCACAAGGAAACTCCCATGGTACAGAGCAGGGTGCATTTTTAACCGCAGGGTTTCTTCTAGAACAATGTAGGAATACGAAACCTATTGCATGTTCTTTGAGCAGCAGTAGCATGTCTTCTTCCTGTCGCCCAAAGTGCTGCCTGTGTGAAAAAAGGACATTTCTTGTTATCATAATTAACCCCAGGGCCTCCTGTGGCCCCCATAATCCTAATTTTCTGTATATATTTTAACATTTGAATGAAACAGGAAATCTATATTAGATAATGCAAGATATTGCCATATTTGAAGTATCCAGTATTTGAACAATGAGATTTTAGAATTTATGTACTCCTTATCCTAACTTTTTTTTTTTCTAATCTAAGGACTTATCTGTGCAGAAAGTGGAGACCAACTTACATAATTTCTATGCATGTGCTGCTTTGCCCAAACTTTTTAGTCAGTATGTGTGTTTTAGGGACATGAAAATATTCTTTTACTTAGTCTCCCCTAGGAAATTTTATTTATTAAAAAAATCTTTTCTTCAGTGCCTCTAATGGTAGATGAAAGGGAAAAATGGATTTCTGTAGAATTAATGTTGGGTAACATGAATATCATTCCTTGCCTATTCACTCAGCTCTGATCTGCCAATACTTCTGTTCTTGACATTTCATCACAACCATTTCATCCATTTCTTGAGAAAATAAGAGAATTGTCAGTGAAAGCCAGTTTGCTGGCAAGCTGTTTATTTATACACATCTAGATAGCTTTTTTTCCTTACTCTTTTTCTACTTGACAAAACAATTACAGCTGTGTCAGTCTTATCAATTTGACATTGACAATGAAAGCTAGTCCAAGTTTTGGATACATTTTGGCAAGAGAGGGGAGTTTTGTCCAGGCAGGCACTGGCCAAACAGACCTGGCTGTAAATAACAAGTCGAAGTACTGTGCTCAGTCACCAAGTGATGGAGTTGCTCCTCTTATATTTATAATTGTGTGGTTATGGTGTCAAAATTCTCAAATTACTTTAGTAACAGAAAAAAAAAACATACAAAAACCTGCCAAAAAAAAATTTAATGGTTCGTACCAATCTGATTTGGGGGAAATGCTTCATTGACCTCACATGTGAGGCTTGATTTAATATGAGGAAGACACCCCAGCTGGGTACTCTGGAATAAGAGCAGCAGCATATCAGTCTGACATCCTCTGCTAGCTCCAGTCAAGTTCAGTCATCAGTACTCTAAGGAAAGCAAAGTGAAAAACAGAAGCCAAATTATACATCAAAAGGGAAACTGTATTTTCTCCTGCACTGCAGGCAACCAGCAGACCACCTCAGGACGGGATTCATATACTGTGTCAGAGAGAAACAGTCAACAAACAGTCCTTTCAGCCCACACCACCCCGAATCTGCAACAGCACGCCGTGTAGCCAAGAACTCATGTTACAATTTATTTTTAATACCAGGTTTAGCCTGATTTCAGGCATAGAGTTCTTTCCAGAAGTTATATTAAACTTGCATTTTTTAACCTCTTGATATATATACAGAAATAATTGCTTCTCCCTTTGAGATTTTGTACGTTACTTGAGTGGTGCATTATAAAGACAAAGTAGAAGGTGAACTGAAGAGTTTAAAAGTTTTTTGGGTTTTGGGGAGATTTTTTTTTTTTTTAATTGAAAAGAAGGGAAAGACTGATGGCTCGGGCACTTAAAATAGGATTTTGATTTAGGGAAGAGCAGTCCCAGAAGCAATTTCATACAGGCAAGCTTAAACCACATCAGGAGTGTTGAAATGTTCTAGACAATCTTTTTTCCCCAATCTTACTAAAGTAAAACATCATCATTGTGTGTATGTGCATGTGTGGGGTGAGGGGAGAAGAAGCTCTCTACTTACTATTAATGTATTTGCAGCATGTGGTGTCTTAATTCCACCTGTGCAAATTTTTTACAGAGGAAGAAAATGGAAACATTTTCTATTAACTATACTTCTACTATGATAAAATGAAAATATGGTATAATTTTTAGAAGACTGAGTTTAACAGAGCAATAAAAAGAGTTTCTGGGTAAACCATGGGTTACACAGAGTTACTATAAATATGGATACTATTCTAAAGGAGTAGTTATGAAGTAATGCTCTGGCATTCTTAAATTAGTCTTGTGCTTACTGAGATTTGGACATCCAACATAAGTTTTGTGATCAGCTGAAGGTTTGGTGCAGCATAGATCAAATCACATATTTTATAGTCTAGTCTTCAGTAGATCTAAATTTGTGAACAGGTACTTAAATTGTCTATGATTCCATTATTGTTTCAAAAAAAAAAAAGTGATGAAATAAAAGTACTTTATTAGTAGTAATGGTGTTAGAAATATTAGAAATATTTAGAAGTAATGATAATATTGTTGTTCATGTCCATGTAGAACAAATGGGTAGGAAAAAAGGAGTGATCTGTGATGCTGGAGGTTTTATATTCTCTGCTGAGGAGCCTTCTATGAATGATTATTCTGATGGTGTAATCAGGTAGTTCATAGCACAGTACAGATTTAGACTCAGTTATAGTGTAAATTTAGCTGGATGATTGTACCTTTGCTGGAGTACACTTTTACTTTTCAGTCTAATTTTGTTTGTTGGCTTTCAGCTTGGCACAATTAATTAAAAAGTCTGGTGAATATAAGAGAATCAGCAAGTCCAACTGTCAGCTGAAGTGAGCTATCAAATTAATGCCATATGACAGCAACAGTTCTGTAAATTTGACCTGATTTGCCTCTGAAGGAGTTTATGCCAAAAATACTTTAATACAGGCACATACCGACCATTTTTATCAAGCCCACAAGCAATTTATCCTCAAGTCTCAGTGCAGGAAAACTACTTGGAAGGAATAGGAAGTTTTGCTCAATAAAGAGTCTAGTTTTGGCTGCCAAACCAGCCAGTCCCAGAATCAAATATTTTTCACTTAGTATAAAGTATTATCGTCTTCCTCTACTACTGATATCAGTAATGTTAAGGATAGCCCCTAATTTCCTTCTCTCTTATTAGGAGCAGGGAATATTTGTAATTGTTTTACGCAAGTAGAGGTTTGAGGTAATGGACCAGCTAACACATTGCAGTGGAAGTGCATTAACTCATGGGCTAAAATTCTTATTTAATAGCAAAACAGTTCTATTTTTTTTTCAAAGTGACATTTCCATATTCCTCTCAGAATACTTGATCCCTAGTAAGGGAAGACATTTTTCTGTTAAGAGGATTGAGTGTCATCATAAAATTGGTGCTTTTTTTCATGGAAGCTAAAAAAGCTACACACTATTATTAAAAATAATGTATGATCATTAATGAGAAAGTCATTGTCTGTCCCTAATGCCAGACTTTTTGCTTGACAAGAGAGAGGGAGAAATCTGGCATAATAAAATAAGCTGTTTATTGAAAAAATATTAAATTATACTAGAAGTTTCATTTTCATATATTGATGATTTTATAATCCTAACAATGCAAAGAAAAAATGTGTTTATACCTTTTTTGAGTCGTTATGGTGAAAGAAAGAAGCAGGAATGGTTTGGCAGATATTTTAGATTGTTTGCTTCAAAGTCGGGTTTTGAGCTTGTTTTTAACTAGGAACTATAATGAATAAGAAACAGTTGTTTCTCTGTGTCTTTTCCTGGAGCATCCCTTTGTCTCAAGAGGACTAGAATGGAATCTTTCACAAAGATTTTCTCTCAGTTGTGGTATTGCTGATGTCAAGCATGCAAAAACCATGAGTCAGCACTCCAAAAGTCACGAGACTGCATTAAAAAGAAAGTGATCTTTTAAAATATCTGCATGGCTTTCTTGTTTAAGCCTTTATGGTAAACTGATGGCACATTTTTATACTTTTTCTGCAAATTAAAATCTTATTTTTCAAAACAAAAGAAGAAAGAAGAAGAAACAGCTGAATTTTCTCAAAAGCTTGGAGGACTCCCAGAAATGGATTTCTGAAGAACATCTAAAGCGTTATAACCATTGCAATATCTCCAACAATTGGAGGTGTTGGAGATGAGGCATTTGTTTGTAAGAACTTTGATCTAAATTTTAGTGAATAAAAACAATTGGGAAAAAACCTGATTGAAAGAGAAACCTTCCTCTGCATTTCAGCAGCTTGGGCTGCTGTAGCACCTTTTATTCTGCAGTCCTTCCAACACAAATCCAGGAGAATAGGCCTCATGCCTTTAAGGTTGAATAAAAGCCATATAAACATCTGATTACCAGGCAGAAGATAGAGACAGGTAATGACAACACTTTGATTTTGGCAAAAAAGGAATAGGCAAAATAGTGCAGATGCTGCTGTTACAAAGATATAAGACCTTTACCACAGTTTAAAAGACAAAGACTGTTTGAATCTAACAACATGGTTTCTGGCCAGAAAAGCCTACAATTATTTTTAAAAATGTCACCTCATTCACATTCAGTGATCAGAGAAAATGGAAACATTTTAAGGAGTAATTGTAAACATCTGCTAAAGAAAAAACGAAAACATGACTAAGACAGAAATGAGCTGCCAACATAAAGTATTGTGTGAACAAATCCACCGGAAAAACACCAGGTCTGTAGATGGATTCTATCTGGAATGTGAAAAAAAAATGATGATCATAAAAAAGACTAGAATTCACCTAAAGATATTTTACTCTAAGTCAGTCTGGCCCTCTTTGCAAATATAAAGGAATGTGGCTACACTTGCATTTCTGCAGCAGCTTTGGCCCCTGCTGCTTCTCCTGCCCTGTTCCAAGAGAAGCATTTGCACAGGCACAGGGAATTGGACTCAAACCGATCTAACAATTTTTTTCTTTCTTTTTCAGCTGGATCAGTTAAGAAAAAGTCAATGGTGGTGTAGATGGTGATGACAGCTCACACAGAAATGCTGCTAGATTTCTAACCATTGCCTCGAAATACTGATTTCCAACTGCAGTGCTATAATGACAACATAAATGAAGGTAAATCAGATCCTAATGGTTTTTAGAAAGTGCTCTCTAAGGCTTCTATAGATCTGCATCTCAGCACTGCATTGATGTGTGTTGAGTAACTTGCAGGGTCCAGGGCTGCTCTGTAAGGTCTGTTGACTCCAGCTTGGAGTAACAGAATGACAGAGTTAACACAAAAGAGAAACTAAAGGTGTGAATCACCCAGTTTTCCAGGCATAACTGTGCCAGTTAAAGATGTTCCCATGAACATCTCATATCTCTCATTGTAGGGATATAATACACGATGTCCTCTGGCACAAGTTAGCATGTGCACGTTTTCTAAAATACAGCAGGTAGTCTATGTTGGCTCAAGTCATCTTTTCCTAATGCCAAACATTACGTCTAAAAGCAGCTGTTCTGATTGAAAATGTTTTATCACCATCCTTTGGTAGAAGCTTGTAATTCCTCCAGTTCTACTGGCTGTCCAGATCATCTGAACCATTCCTAATCTATCCCTTTCTGCAGCCTAGAGAAATCAGACAGATTACAGGCGGCTCTGGGCTGTGCTGGGCTCCAAGGTCAGTGAGCACAGGTGCCTTGCATTGCCTTCCCGTGCTGCAGCTTTCCCTGCCCAGTCTCTGATCCAATAGCTGATGCTTATCCACCTTTTTTTTCCCCCTCTCTCTCTGGTGTTTGGCTTTCTGTTTCTTTTTTTTTTTTTTTTAAATGGATTAACCTGTGTTTTGAATGAGCCACATTGCCATAGGAATGCCTGCCCTTCTTCAGCCCAGCAGGCAGCACTGGGGGAACAAATACCTGCTGGCGAGGTGGGTGCCATTCTTTGCTCGAGAAGCAATGCCAGTTGGAGTAAAAGGCAAAGCACCAATTAAAAAAAAAAAAATAGGCCTACAATCTTCAGAGTTGACCAAAGCAGCAAATGTGAATAAGGACTTCTGGGAAATGGAAGTTTCAGGAGAAGAATCCTAAAGACTTTGCTGATTAGCTCACTAAAAAACCCTCTGAAATGATGAGAACATCAAAGTAGCTTGATGGCCATGACTTGTTCTAGTTCATACTCAGGCTGAATTACAGAGATTGGAACTCTGAAGGAACACCGTTTGTGGAGGGTGGGTGGTATTTAATGTTATGTGTATCATGTGCTCTCAATATGTATGTAGGTGGTGTTGGTGGGTGTTTACCTTTCCTGCTCCATATCTAGAAATAAGGTGTGTGGAGAAATGATGGCTCAATGCAGGTTGCCTGCATTTGGGTGACAGTTGAGCCTGTGCACTGTAAATACAACATAAAGACCAGTTTCTTTAAACCCCTGAGCAATCACTGCCAAATGCTCATGAAAAGCATATTTTAAGAGATTTTCTTGGAATATGGCACATGTTTTCAGAAGATCTGTGATAAGTGTTTTTGAAGAAAACATTTGAAATATTTAATGTGTACTTCCAAGCTGCTTTTTTTTTGGTAGTATGGTAATGGAGAAATGCTGCTGGTTTAGCCTGTGGCCCGGAAGACAGTAGCAGTAGTTATATAATAAATCAGTAAAACCAAGCTTCTGACATCCTCACAATGAACTGCAATCAAGTTAATATGGTCAGAGAAAGTTATTTCATTCTTTTTTGTCTAGGTTGAAGAACCCAAAATGAACCCTCTTTCCAAGCTATGGAATCCCCACTATTGATAGTAGTTGATTTTGCACAAAGATTACAGGTTAAGTTAACATTTTTGCTTATCTTTAAGGAAATTAGAACTTTCCAGGGTGTCACGGGAGTGGAAAATCTGTTTAAACTGGGATTATCATCTTGAATGCTTGTAGACAATAGGAAAAGAAATAGTATTCAAACCTATCATTATAACTAAGTACCAGCCCTGCAGGGTCGTGGTGTGCTGCCTACACCAAAGCCACAGGTCACAAGCCATGGGTTCCATGGTGCTTTCAGCCTGGCTTTAGGCTCCTGGTACAGGATCAAAATAATTTGATGCAATTATAGGAAGTATTGAAGTGCTCTAAAGTCACCCTCTTGATTCAAAATTTAAGAAATTTTGACTTTTTGCTTGAAGGCTTCATGTGTGGTTAGAAACCAACTTTCCAACCTCTAATTTTAATCCTTTTGAGGTATTACACATCATTTTAATCACAGGAAGAAAACAATAGAGCTGTCAAAAATACATGTACACTATGCTTTTGCTGTTTCCTTTGTCACTGTAAGCCTGTGGCTAAGAATTAGTGATCATACCTACTGAGGAAGTGTTGGGCATGGCAGACCTGTTGTTAACAGTCATGGAACCACAGCTGTCAAAAATGTCTTTGTTTTTCTGCTGAGTAAATTATACCAATCTAAAACTTTGTCCATAGCTCTGTCTCCTCCAGGTATATTTGATTATAATACATAAAATACCAAAAACTATGAAAAGAAACTTCATGAGTATGAAGGCTAAAATTCTCCCATGGTCTTTGTATTTTTAGTATAACGTGTCAAACATGATTCCAGGCTTTTTTTCCAGCTTACAACTATTTGCATTGCAGAAGCTGATTTAAGGAAAAAAGACTAGTTAAATACGAGTTGAATTTTTTGGTGCTATTATGTGTTTCCCCATTGTCTCTCCACTTTGAGTGCTGCTTTTATCAGATGGAAACCAGAAGAATGTTGGTTTTAATTGCTGATTGTAAATGTGACAACCTGTACTTTCAGCAGTGGTGTTTGTTAGCTTTAGGGAACAGAGACACAGAGATGTTAGAGGACAAAATAGGTTACTTGTATTCCTGCATGGACTTCAGTGGAAGTCCCAGACCCTGCCTGAGGGTACAGCTTTTTTGTTTTTTAATCATTAAATTTATCTATGCTTTATGAGCTAACTACTTCCGTAAAACCAAAATTAATCTGGAATAATTGTGCTCGTCAGAGGTGCTGTTCAGATATGCACTAGCCCAGTTAATGTGGAATTGTGCCTGCTGGACAGAGCTGTCACTAGGGCATTGCCACCTTTTAGACACAGTTTAGGAACTCAGCTCAGTGGAGATTATATACTGACTTCATATGGAGACACTTTGCTGAAAATATACAAAATTAATGAGATGAAATTTTTTTTTTCTTTGAGGCCATGATTCACTTTTTTTCCAGTAGAAGGGAAATTAAAACCTTCAGCTCTGAAGAATCAGAAGGACATCAGTCTTTGTTACTGGCTCAAAAAGCTTGGAAGTAGAAAAAGTGACACCAATATACAACATTTTATTTTCAGTACTGCAACATAGTTTGTGTCTGAAGAGACAGACTTTGGTTTTTCTTTTACCATCTTGGTTGATCTGCACCAGACTGCAAAGCTGGTTAATTCAAATAAGTGTCATTAATGTGCCTTCCAGCTCTCCAGTAACCACAACAGCATCTCACTTACCCTGACAATCCTTTGCCAGTTTCAGTGGGTGGTTTTAGTTCACATGAGGAGGAGGCATCGAGGTTTTCTACTCTGAGCTCTTTGCAGAGTGCCAAAATCCTGCATGAGAATCGACACCACCACAGCCAAGAGTGTGGAAGTCCATCAGTCAGCACAGGGCTGTGCAGGAACCTCAGCATCTTCCCGAGGGTTCTCCAGATGCACATGGGGTTCCCAGGGTTTCTGGTGCTCCTGTTATTCCCCTGAAGCTGTAGTATGCTCTTTGACACGGGTATCAATGGCTTGAACTCACCACTCTGCTTTTGCTTTAGAAAAAAGAGATAAAGGAAAATTACATTTCACAAACAAAGCTGACATCCAGCTGCATAAAGACTCAGAAAGTGTCCTTAGGTTTGCTTAGGAACAAGACTGAGACTAGAGTTTGACTCTATCCTGGTGCTGCAGTTGTTTGGGGGTTAGTTTTAGGTTGTTTTGGTTCGGTTGTTGTTGGTTTGGGGTTTTTTTAAACAGTTAACTTTAAGGGGAAATAATTATAAAAGGTCTACATGTTTACTTTTAAACACAGCATATTTTCCACTCTGCCCCAAGTCTGACATTTTAATGACCTGCTTTGCTTTGGTTTTTACTGGCAGTGTATATTGAAGGAGTATTTTATGTACAGTTTTAACATTTGAACAACGCAGCTTCGTGTTCTGTTACTCTTTTATGTTGTGGATAACGTCTTTTAAGTTTTTATTTCTTTTAAGTGCTTACTAATTTGAGGGCATTTTTGCAAATACCTTTAGAAACTTTTAGATTAATTATCAGTGAGGGTTATTAATTTAAGAAGAGCAAACAAAGTAAAGGCTGCATATATTTTCACTCAAATTACTATCCTAAATGACTCCATGGGGGGTTTCTTATAGGGGTCACTGAAAGGCAGAAAGGAATGTTTTTACTTCTTTGCTTTGTCACAAAAATTAGGTTACAAGGGCTATAAATACAGGTAATACTTTTTATTACTAGATTTTCCTCTGTAATGAATATAACATTCCTTCTTTTCTGATACCCACTGAATGTCTTAGTACTTAGCATGTTTACTCTTACCTTTAACAAGCTCTAAAGTAATTCCCCTTTAAAAGTCTTGCAAGCAGATTTGAAGGCAAGAAAGAAACCCTGTATGGCAGGATCCCTGCTGGAAGGGGAAGATTGGAGGGGGAACTATCTTGCCAGCTGCCCACAAGCTCACTGATAACACCAATCCTTGAGTAGCTGAGGTACAGAGAAGTAAAAACTAAAACCGGAGAAGTCAAAAGTGCAAACCAGAAAGACCAGAACTCTTTTGCAATGCAAAATACTAAATTGGTCGCATATTTTCCTCTATAAAACAAATTGCTCTGTCCCAGTTTGCCAGAATCGAGATTTACACAGATCTGCAGTTCCAGAAGAGACCTGGGCTGACTATTGCTTTGAGATTTGGGTAGTTAAATTAGGGTGAGCAGCTCCCCTCAGCTGGGCTGGGCTGTGTCCCCAGCGCTGGCCTGGTGTGGCTGGGCTGGCAGGGCTCTCCCATCAGGGGAATCCACCTCCTCCCCAGATGGGCCCTTCAGGAGGGCATTAATATTCTCTGAAAGGCCACCACTCATCTGCAGCTCTCTAAGGCCAACCTACTTTGATCTCGGCGTCAGAAACAGAGTGATGGGGGATAAGAGTTCAAAGTATAAGAAGAAACTCAATATGCAAAGAATGTACCACATCCTAATAAGTAATGAGAATTCCCTCCATTTGTTGCTATTGTAAGGAAAAATAGTTTAATATCTTTATGGGATTAGGACTCCACAGTACTTTGCTAATGAGTGGCCAGAGCTATTAAGATTTTCCCTATGTCTCCAGATAGGCTGGCAAACAAACTTCAATAAACAATGGCAAGTCTAAGGCTGGCTATTTAGAGTTTGATCTGGTGAGTATTTTATTAATGTGGTTAACATGTTGGGTTATTTTGTTTGTAGACCCAGTAGAGAATAAATATAACACAGAATTTCTATCTTTTCCTTACAAGAGACTTGAGGATTATGGAAATGACCAGTAATGAATGGCAGCTTTTTAACAAAGTTTATCACAAATGACCCTGGATTGTGAAGTGTTCACTATTCAGGCAGCTGTGGATAGACGGGAGATTGAGAAAATTACCAGTGAGGACAAAACTCTCTGTTTTTTACTGGTTTGGTCAGAACTGTGGAGATATCATTCACATGAACACTTAGCCTGCATAGCAATGGCAAATACCAGCAAATTTAGCTTTCATAAGTGTATTTGAGAAAGATTAGCACACACCATTCAGTTCAGGTTTTAGTTTTTAGGTTAGCTGCCTTTCATATTAATCAGCTTTGTTTTTTTCAGAGCTGCCTTTTCTGTGTAAGAGCAGTGAGTGAATGCCATGTTTAATAACCCCTTACATCCACTAATTCCTTTTGCAGCAATTGCATGGTTTCCAGAAAAAATTAAATTTGTAAAATTGGAAGAAGAAATGTAGAAATTTATGTTGTTTGTCCTTAAAGTCTTAGAGAAGTTTCTGTTTTGAGGAATTGTGTAGCCCTTTTAGGATCATTTTCTGTTCCTCAAAGGCCTTTCTGTTGATTTTTCCAGGTCCTATAAGTATAGTAGGATTTAAGATCAGCACAAGATACTTTTTCACTTGATCAGCTGAGGTGTTAATTGTCACAATGAAGTACAGCATACAAAGGATGGTGAGATATTTCACATGCAAACTCTGATTTCCTGAGTGTGATGGCAGGGGTTATGAGCAAGGATTTTCATCAGGCCCCCGTTGAAACCTCGTTTCCTTAATTCACTTCTCCTGACTGATAAACAGCCGTGCCATGTCTGTAGCATCAATCTGACTGCCCAGAAACAGGTTACTAAATTCTCTTACTCACAGACAGGGATTTCATTTTCCTTTCAGAAAATGTTTGAGAAGTATCAGAGGTTTGTACAATAGAGGCCAAGCATGAAAAACTTGTCAGTCAAGTGAATGTCACCCCATAAATGTCCCTCACAGCTCTTTCCTCTTTTCTTTTTCAAGAGGAGAGTAGCTTTAATTAATTTATTGGTTGGCATCTGTTTAACAGGCATATGTGTGATGGGTTTCCGAACACACCTGGTCTATTTTTTAATGTAACCTCCAAAAAGATTTTGATCTTATTTTTAGCTTTAACCTTATAAAAATGTAGCAGCACAAAGAATTCTTACAGTGACTAAACTTTTCTGTTTTGTTTTTTTTTTTTTTAATTTAAATCCCAGTTTCAAAGGAATTTAGCTATGACCTGGATTTTAATTTTCTTGGGGATTTTACTAATGCTTGAAGGGGGGAAATCTGGTACATTTTCAGCATATTAAATACCTGTTTGTGTCAAAGTAGTCATTAGATTTCTAATTGATTTGATTACAGTACAGTGATACAGCAAAGGGTATATCTGAATATTTATTATCTTTAGTTGTGCTATCATTAGAATATGATTTCTGCATTTTCATTAGTGGGGCACATTACCTAAATATTGCTCAATTTTGAAACCACTTAATTATCCTGTCATTGGTGCAACATTATTCAATTTTACATTAAAATTGTTTTCCTGGAGACCTAAGCTAGATTCAAATAAAGTGTTCATTTTTGGCAACCAGGAAGAAATGGAGTCCTTGTAAAAATCAGACTTTGGAGTGAGGAAGTTGGCGATTTTTTTCATTAGTTTCATAGGGCTCATTGTTCTTATTCTGGAAACTTTATAGCTGCAATCACCTACGGCTAGAGTCTGATTTTTACTGAGGTGCTATAATAATTATACTAAGTACTTTCTGTTTGTCACTGACAAACAGCAAACCTTGAATGTCACTTAAGGAAAATAGAAACTTTTCTATTGTGGCTTAGTTTCCAAAACTTCATGGTTTGAGTTCTCAGAAATAAGTACAAGCTTTTCATTAAATAAAACCAAATCAAACAAAAACAAACAAACAAAAAAAATACCCTGGGTTTTGGCTATAACCAGGAGATTTCTCAAACTTTTAGGCACACTCACAGAGATGTGATAAAATATTTTGCTAAGAAACTTAAGTATGACTTACTGAGAACTGAAGGCTGACAAGTTTAAATACTGTAATAGCAAAACAAACAAACAAAAACCTTTCAGTTCACTTGTGGATTAGTAGTTAATACTCTGAAATCCGCAAGCTACGACTATCTGTGCTGTTATAATCCAAAAGAAGAACTCTACTTTTTCTGTTTTTTCAAAGGAAGATCTTAATCACCTCTTTGTAAGCCACCAAACCCCTTATTAAAAGTCTGGGCCCAATCCTCCCTTGAAAGCACGGCCCCAGCAAATGGGCTTTGATCCTAAATTGAGAACAACAGCTACTGGAGGTAACAGTATGTGATTAAGGACTGCAAAATTTGGGCCACTGACATTAGTGAGACTGACTGCTCATGTGAGTAAAGAACAATTTCATAAGAATAAGGACCATTATTATGTTTGGTAGTTGTATTCTTGTTAATTCTTCCTCATTATTTATTCAGCTTCTATAAGTTGAACAGTATTAATGTGTTGTCAATATCAACATTAAACAGTGGAATCTAGAGTAAAAATGACTGCAGTCATATTTTTTTCTTTTTTAATTACTAAAACTACTGTTTATAGCATAAACGCTATATACTGTAAAAACACTAGATTAATGGTATAGTGGCTAGTCTTGCTCTTTGACATTAAACTTTTAAATAACTTGCTGACAACTTGAATAATTAAACATAGTTTTCTGTTAACATTAAGTTGTTCTCATACACATATAAATTGTTTTCCTGCTGTTCTAAATGTCTCCCAGTAAGAGCCTCCAACAAGGGGACCTGGAAAGTTGGGGCCAGACACCTGCTGGGTCCTGGCACAGGGTGCTTCAGTCAAGAGGAAAGGAGATAGTGGAACATTCTCCCCCAGTTCTCATGTGCATTCAAGGGCAAAATTAATATAACATTAGCAGCTGGGCTGTTCGGTTAAATTCTACAACCAAGGCAGAGTAAGAGCCATTCTCCTAAGAGAATTCAGGCTGTCCCTATCCTTAGGAACTGGCAGGTGCCTCAGATGACCCACAAGCTCTCTCTGTAAGAGCACTTAGGTGGAAGTGCCAACCTGGAAGCTTTGGGATGGTAACTTTTCTGTCATGGGGAGGGTGTTGGAACAGGAGTGGTAACTGTAACTTCAGTTTACCTGCAGAATGAGGCATTGTGACAGCTGGGACACCGAGGAACTAGAAATACCATTTGAGAATTAAAAAGAGAAGAAAAAGGCAGACATTTAACTTGCTTTACCTGAACTTTGTAAAAGCCTTGCAGTGGTACATCTCTGATTTCAGACTTTTGTGTTTGTCGCAAATAGGAAATGTTGAAAGAACCTGGAGCTTAACAGCTTAGCTCTTTCCTTTGAGAGGAAATAGAATTAGAAACTGCATGTGCTTGGCTTATACTTCATAATACATTTTATTATTACAATTATAAATTAGGCCCCTGGGCACAAAAATACAGCATAACTAAAAACATAACTAACCAAGGTAAATTGATGCCTGCCCTAATGTATTTTACCATCACAGAATACTAGAGACTGACTCTCACTCTGGGCCCTTCACTTTTAAGTGGGTCTGTTGGCACAATATTACGGTGCTGTAACTAGTGCAGGGCTTGAATCTGAGCCACACTTTGGTTTCCATCCATTCATCACAACTGGAGAGTCTTGTAGGCTTTTGGCCGACTTTCACCTTCTACAGGTGGTGGAAGGCCAGCTGCAAATGTGTTTGGTCTCATTAGCTGTGCAATAAGCCCTGAGCTTTTCAGTGCTAGTGGTGGAAGAGAGATTATCCTCTGTGTGATAGCACATCCTTCCACACTGGTATTTAGCAGTGCTGTGATTCAGTGGTGCAGGAATCAGTCCTTTGCTTACCATTTTCCATAGGATCAGCAGTCAGAAAGCCTGTGATAGTGATACAGTCCTGTTTCCTTGATATTATGCTGTTATCCAAATTTTTCAAAATGGGAGTAGTAACACTACCCCACCAACTTGTGCCTGATGGCTGCAATCATGAATGTTTCTGAGGAGAGACAGTTATTTGAATCAAATTGGTTGTCTTCTTTGTAACTTCAGCTTATCTTGAGAAAATACTGTCAGAATAATATATGCTTCCTTTATAACCAAGAAGTTCTACTCTTGATCGATAGGACTTACTTTTCATTTGTCAGCTTAATGAATTATTAGTCTTCCAGGGTTTTTTAGTACATTTCAGACTCTTTTTATGCAGCAGACAGCTGTGACAAGCTGAGATGGAAAACTAGCCTAAGCCCTGGTGCTAAATAGGGACTGGTACTCTTAGATCTCACTGGGTGCTCCTTATTTATGTAACTAAGGTGGAAGTACTTGGACTAATGCCAACAGCTGTAGGCAGAAGTGATGCCGGGAGAATGCCCTGGTGCTTGGGCTTGACACTTTGACGCAGTGATTACACCTGGGAACTCAGTGTAGTGTAGCCCTGACAGGAGGGTCCAGGGCTGGGAAGTGTCTCCTTTGCCAAAGGAAAGGTTCCAGCAGTGTTCCAAAGAACCTTGGGGACAGGTGTCCTCAGAAGTTTCAGCTGACAGGGTTTCAAAGCCTCAGTGTGTGACCTCTGTCCTTGCATGTCAGGCTGGTGCTGCAAACCAGCCCATGCAGCTCTGGAGCTCCACAGAAACTGTAGCTCGTGGGGGCTGGGATTGGACTGTCTGGGTCGGGCTGCTATTCTAGTTGTGTGCAGCAAGATGGGTACAACTGGAGAATAAAATCATCAGAAAATGCAACTTTTTCTGTTCAGTTTTTCTGCCTTTGAGTGACAGCATTAAGTGCTTTTGCATTGTTGCCTCAGGATTTCATCCAGCAAGGGTTTTTTTGTTTGCATTTTATTTTGGTTTTTTGGGGTTTTGTGTGAGTTTACCTTTACTTTGGGTACAAGTGAGGAAAATGAACATTTCACATTCAGTAAGTTGGTTTTGTTCCATAAACATTAACTATGCATGTTAAAGCTGTCCTAGGGCAACCCTGATGTGCACACAGTAGTGTTTTCATCTTTTCTATAAATATTTGTAGTTGACCATGCATTACAATAGAGCATTCCTCTCTTTTGACTTTGCCCTTTTATTTTTTTAGCTTGTTCAACTTATTTGCACAGAAGGGGGAAGAAGTTTTTATGGAAAGGATAAACTGCAGACTCAATTCTGTGTGTAGATATGTGTGTATGTAGTAAATCTACTGAGAAGCTGTTTATGGATTTTGGTGAGACAGCGTTGTCTCCATTTTTATGAAGGTTATGAAATCTGTGGGGTTTTGTTTGTCTACATACAAAGCTCTGTGGGAAAAAAATGTGAGTATGACAAGGAAACATCAGAAGTAAAAAGTTAGCTTCAGTTCTATTATTGCATTCTAAAAGTCATATTCGTCTTCTTTCGTTTCCTCAGTGAACATTTCCTTCCATTTTTGTGTGCTGCTATATTTCAAAACCTTTTGCCAATAAAGGGAAGTGTTCTGATGTCATTCATGTTTTAAATACTTTGCTGCTGAGATTCCAAAATGCCAGGGGTCTTGTGTGTTTCTGAGAGCCCTAGAGTTTTGGAATAGACAGAAAAATTCTGTGAACCACAGAAAAAGATTGTCCAGTAGTAGAGAAATAAAAACTTACAGGACTGAGGATTAATATTTTCAAACTCCTTCTAGTATATGACTTTATACCATATAATTTCTGTTTTTATTCCAATGTTAGCTAAGCCAGCAGTCAGAGCACCTAAACCGGGAAGTCCCAAATCTGGGCAGGCATTTTGGCAACATGCTTTAACTGGATCCTAAGCACAATCCTCCTATTTGTTTACTAGTAAAACAACAAAAGTTCTTTAGTGAAAACAAACCAAAATTGTAATTGCTTTTAATTCGTGGCAGGCCTGCTTAAAGGCTTAAAATGATTTGACATTTGCATAGGTCCCTTGCCCCATCCTAACTTCATGGCAGGTTTTACAAAAGAACTCAAATTTGACACACAAATAGTGTGGTTATGGCAATTTTGTGTCTAGATTCACAGCTCTAATATTTTTAATTGAGCTAAGTTCTAGAATGCTAATCTCTTTGTATTTTAAATAGCTAGTATTGCGTTTATTATGTGAAAAGTCTGTACATTTCAAACAATTGTTCTAGACATAAGCTTAGGAAAGCTTTAGTTATGTAAGGAGAATGTACTACTGTAATATTCCTTTTTTTAAAGGAATAATTGAACATTACTGGTCTAGTATCACTCTCTTTTCATTTGTCTTTCATCACTGCACCTTTCAATACCGTTCATCTATGGACTAATGCAATGCCTGCTGAAGTCAATAGACGTCATTCAGTTGTCACCAATGAACAATGAATCAGGCCCTTTAAAAAGAAGGAACCAGAGTTTACAAGGGTTAAAGAGAGCAGTGAGGAAAAACACTCCGAGGCAGGAATTGTGACTTCTCCCATGTCCACACAGCACCTGGCCCTTCCCTGACATTCAGAACAGTGACAAAATGACCAATTCTCAGTCTCCACTGGTAGCTCTGATAAGGGAAGGCAGTTTTGCCAGTCAGCATCTGAATTGTTTTTCTGTGCAAAGCCTTAGCAGGTATCAATAATTGTAATACACAGTAAAAATCTGTTCAGATAGGTGTCATTGATGCAGATGTTGAAAATCTTTTTGTTTAATTGCTTCTGCCCGGTCTTTCCAAAGAACTCACTTTGCTATCAGTCTTTCTTTGTTCTGATTAAGTTGTAATCACTCAAAAGCAGATTCAGAAGCTCCCCCTTCTTCCCTCAAAGAGATGGTGTTTGCTTTATACCCAAATGTGACATTGCACACTGGTGCAATTGAAAGAGGCTGCAATGATCAATTGAGGGCCCAATCAAAGCCTCACAGATAGGCAGCCATTCGTCGCTGTTTGATATAAAAGGTGTTTTATTTCTCATCACTTTTTTGTCACTGAAAGAATGCTTCCTACGTGCAGATTAATTAAAGTGTAAACATTAAATATTGATTGATGCATTATCAGCATGGAGCAGTTGCCTCCACTCAGATTGATTCCTGCAGTGATTTATTGTCATATTTGTGGAGTCATTTCACTCGATAACAAAGAGAAATAGCCTGCTCCCTCTACCTTTCAGGCTTGCTTTCTGGCACTTGCAGTGCACCTCCTCATCCTCAGTGACTCCCATTATTCGTCTTCTAGAACTAGCACCGTGTCACCGTATTTTCAGTAAAAAACCTTAGCTCTTTTTGTTTTGGCATTTGCATAGTAAATTATAGCTCAGTGGGGAGCTCTGTGCAGACCTGTGCTCTCAAATGGAACATCTCTGGTTAGCACTTCCACCCCGTGCCCCACACAGCTGCTCTCTGTCACCCTGCTCAGGCACTGCTTTGCAAGGATGGTTTCAAATCATTCGAACTCACTCACTGCCAACTTGGCAGAAAGGTGAACTTTCAAGAGGGTAACATTGTTCAGGTCAGTTCTATGGATAAATTTTCCAATTACTCTGAGTAGGAGCATGGCCATACAGTAGAATATCAATTTAAAGGATTTCAAGTTTTTTACTCTCATTTTTGAATAAATGCGTAAAAGAGGCCTCCATTCAAATCCTATGGAGTATTTAAAATGAAGCAAAGTTTTATGGGATGTTATTGAACATCTAGATTAGAATTTCTTTTTTAAAAATAGTATTCCATTTCTGTAGTTTTTGGAAGTGGATTGAAATGAGATAGTATCCAAACCCCTTCCTCTTCTCCCCTAAAGTCTTTAATGTTCTTATTCTGCGTTAATCTGTGTCAGGGATGGCTATTGCACACCACCACACATTGTGATACCTGCTGCACGCAGCCATCTGTGCCAAAAGAAGCCGTAGCCCTGAAGTCAGGTATTTGTTCCAGACTGCTGCAGTCCCTCCTTCTCCGTGATGGTCACCCAGCATGTTGCAGCCAGAAGCTGCCTGTGCTGGCTGGAGCTACCCTCAGTGACCCAATCAGCTACAAGAGAAAACCATTTGTGGGATTGCTTTGTTCTGCAGTAACAAAACTTAATCTCTTACATACATGGCTTTCATTTACCACTCAGAGAATTAGACTACTCAAAGTCTGCCGAAGTCAAATGTGTGAGCAAGACCACAAAAATATGTAATAGGCAACTGGTGATTTTGATCCAGTCAAGCAGCAAAACATTAACCTTTGGTCACAGTAGCAAGGAATGCTAAACTTGTGAATTTACTGCAGCAGATAATTTCACTCCTATACCTGCATGAGATCATAGGAGTGGTTTCCTACATAAGGAGAAGCTGTGCCAAACTGGCTCTCTAAGAATGGTGTGCTATGATTTCTCTAAAGGACTGTTGCAAAAACGGTGTGAGACTTCATTAAGATAGGAATGCACTTGTACTGCTGCCATTCCTGCCCATCCCAGTCACTCCCAAGCACTTGCCCAACAGCACTTTTTTTAGGATGCTTTGATATTTTACAGATGTAACCAAGCCTGGGAGAAAATGCTGCTGTTCTAGGCCCTTCCTCCCTATACTTTTGCTACCAGATGCTTTTCCTGTCCCCCAGTCTGTCATTTTCCATTCCAAACCAAAATTCTTCCTCTTTGCATCAGTTTGCTGATATCTGGGCAGTCACACCTGAATTTGACACGCCTGAAATTAAAAAGCAAACAAACCAACCTTAAGGTATTTCAACAGTGTGCTCATCTGAGTCCCTACAAAACAGTGCTCTTGCAAATCACTTTTCCCCTGATCTTTGCTGTTGCCCTTCCTACCCTCTGAACACCACTGCTGTCACTCTGTGTTAGACTGTCACCCTGATTGAAGTTGTCAGCTCTGCCAGGCGAGGACCTTGCCTTCCTGTTTGTCCCTAGCCAGCTGAGCAAACCAGCACGGCTGCACAGCCACCACCGCTGCAAATGCAGTGCCACAAATCTGCTGCTTGTAACACTGCTCTTAACAAAACCTGCTGTAACATCTGTAGACTACCTTTACATTTTTATAAAGCTTGTGTTTAAAAGATCCCAGTGTGTTTCGTGGAGATATATTCTTGAACATCTCTATTTCCAGATGAAAGCTTACATCAGCTATGAAAAGAAACTTTAATACTTTTCACATGACAGATCTTCCAACAAATAATATTCCATTGGAATTGCATTATCATTGTTTAGACAGGGCCACACAAAAACAAAGTAAGAGAGATCTCAGTTGCAAAGGATCTGTTTTACAGATCAAATGTGGACCTGAGAAACATGCAAAGAACTCTTCCCTCTGGGGACATCAGAGCATCTTTGAAAGCAAATGGAAAGCTCCTGTGGGCTTCAGTGGGCCCAGGCTTTCCTGGATGGCTTACAAAGGTGCTTGCACTCAGCTTGGACTTAATTGTAGCTTACATGCAGTGGAATGGTTCCCAGAAGGAAGCAGCTCTGAGGGAGACACCAGCCTAGGAAGAACTGAGGGCTGTAACTCTGGTGTGGTTTGTCCCAGTGTGAGTTACCCCAAAGGACTCAGTAGTTGCAGGCACCTTCTCAGCTGTTTATGTGGATCTTTTTTGTTATATTTCAGCAAGGTGTCTCCCTGGGCTTGGTATCAGGGTGGTGAACTACCACAGCTGGAGTTACCCCAGTTGTGTTGCTGCTGGGAAGAAGCAGAGTGAGGCAGTGCACAGCAAGTCTGTGCTTCTCTCAGCCCCCTCAAACGCTCCTGACCAGCTGTGGTGGGCAGCTACAGAGAGTGAACAGATATTAGGAATATTTGGGGAAAGGATGGAACAGAGAATAGAAAACAGATCTTTTTCACAAGTACTGAAATAATTTTGTGAAAGAAGTGTATGGTTTAATACTGGATTCTGAAAGGAACGAGGTATTTGTGAAGTGAGCCTTTCCCTCATTGTGCCTCAGTGCACCTCACTCTCATAGAGCTGTTGTATAAAAGCCGTACTGTAGTAAATAATGAAAATTTTAAATTATTTAATTTGTTTTGATGTTTTAAATAAGATGAAAACTTGCTTTTTTTCTTATATGCTCTCCCATGATCGTAGGATAGTTCAGGTTGGAAAGATACATGTCTTGGAGTACTTCTCTTGAATTCTGATTAGCATTTCCTTTCACCATGGACAATTAAATCTGACATGAAGGGATACAAAAAGATGTTTGTTAAGTATTTGGAAAGCTCAGTACTGACCTAGATGCTGGAATTTAAGATATGTTCATATACACAGGGATTGTAAAATTGTCCTAAGGACTCAAAAGAAGCTCCCCCTGTAAAACAACAACAAAAGGAAAAAAAAACTAACAAATAAACAACCACAACAAAAAAAAAACAACCAAGAAAATAATAGAAAAAGAAACTATTGAGAAACAAAGTTGTGAAGATAAATACAAACTGTAGAAGGCTGCAGCTCTCCCCGTTTTACTGATGAGACGGTCTGCTCTACAGCAGGGGTTGGATATTAATTCAAACCAGTCTGCTAATTTTCCATATGAAGTTACAGTCATATGACCATTTTAACCAAGCAGATTCTACTCTGAATTTAGATTAGTTTATTGATGCAAATTACTCAACTGTTTTCTTGTATAAGACCTGCCAGATGAATACTTTTGCCCTAAATTGTAATATTTCCCCTACAAAAATGAGTTTACTATTTTTGAGGCACCAATTACAGGTTGCATGAGAATTGTGTGTTATTTCCTGAAATTGTATGTAATTTATTTTTAAGAGTTTGAAACACAGTTTTGAAGTTAAATGTGTATCATCTTTGTAACTGCTCAAGTCGTGTTATTTTACATTTCCTGAAATACCTTTGAAGTTAAATGCAAATAAGTGGAAAATAAATTACAACTTGTGGAGTGACCAGTGTCTGATTATATGCAGTATAATTAACTCCATCCTTCACATAATGTTTGTCTTAATACTTACCCCATGTACTTCAGAATCATTCAAATGATTGGTGATTCTTTGCTTGGAGGAAACAGATTTGTTCATGAGGTGGATTTTTTTATTCTATTTCGGTTATTATGAGGATTTAACATTTTAAAAATACTAATTCAAAATTTATTTAATGTTAATAATAAGCATCTGCAACTCAAATAGTCAAATATGCTCAAAATAGTCTTTTATTATCATCTCTAATTCTTATTTACCTACAGTACTTTGCCTTTGGAAAAATTGATGGGATTTGGTATTTTAATTTGAATATTATTATATGTAGAACCATGAAATAGATTGATAAGGTGCATTTATCCTTTCTTCGGCTATTCTGTAGTCTACATAGAGAGATGGTATTTCAAATTAACAGATTTCTATTAGAAGAAACCATTTTGGTACAAAAAGAAGCTTTTTCATTCTTAGACTATAACTTGTATTATGACAGAAATTAACATTTTTGTGACCTGTAATTAACTGTGTCTCGTGGTGCTATAAATAAGATTTGGCAGCTACAGCTGGAGTTAACTGTATCTAGAGGTCTAAGTTTTTTATTTATAGCTTTTTGTATTTGCTAAATGACTCTGTGGAGTTCAGGGATGCAGACAATGAAGAGTACAAATAAAATCTGTGCCTCGTGTCTGCAGCCCTGTTCCATTTCAGTCCTGCAGTGACATCAGAGTTTCCTCAAATTTTTCCCCTGCTTGGAAATCTGAGTCTTTGACACTGTAACAATTTCAGTCTGCACCATTAAAGCTGCATTTTCTTACCGTCCCCTGGTAATTGTTGCAAGGACTTAGACAAGGAAGACTATCCAAAGGCATCAGTAAGGTCAAACCGTGGTAGAAAGTGCTCTGATTTTATCCTGGAGATTGATGCTTGTATCACCTTTTTTTCGATTCAGCAGCTGGGGTTATAAAATGTACTTGCAATCACTGATAACATGTTAGATCAGACAACAAGTGGAGTAACACAGTATTTTATACACTCTGTGTAGTTTTACCTAATGCAACAATAAATCAGTGAAGGCAGAGGTCTTTTGTAAATTTTAATGAAAATTCAGCTGCTGAAAATATACTTACTTCTGGCTGAAGTTCTAGAAATATGAATTTGCTTCCATTCGTTAAATCTGTAAAAATTGTTTTAACTACAAACTTTCTGTTAAGGCAGTAAAGAAGAAAGCAATAAAAGAAGAGACAGCACATCCAATATATTATCATTAGTTTGTCATTGGCTATAAGCAAACTGAAGGGAGGGGGCCAGACAGTAAAATGTACTTTGAGTTAGCTGTAAAGAATTCCCTTTCTGAACACAATCTAAAAAAAACTGTGCATGAATGAGACAAAAATTGGTTGAATGGGCCCATTGTGCATTTCATAGAAATAAAATCATAATAAAATTTAAAAATATTTACCAGCTAATCACTAAACCACACTTTTATGCAAGTCCAGAAGGTTTAGTAGGGAACTTTTTCTTCCAAAAATTAATATAGCTACTGAAAAATATGTTTTTTTATTGTTGCAGAATTACAATTACATATGTCAGACTTAATTGAAATTTATTGAATTAGTGTCACAAGAGGGATATGGGGGTTTAGAAATAAAAAACACTAAAGAATACAAATACACTGCTAAACTTCCACAGCATCTTTCTTTTTTATAAGTTTAAAGCAATGTTTCTCTAAAATTAGCATTAATCTTTCTAAAACCTGTCAGCCTACAGAAACAGACCCAAACAATGACCCAACAGTGACCATGCTCATTAGAACACTGAAGACTTCAACAGCATTAAGGAGAATTTACGCTTGTTTAGAAGTCACACAAAAAGTGGAATTTATTCAGTTCTTCACTTCCCCAAGGTGGATTTTTCCTTGATTCCTTTTTGCAAATTATGTCATACAAATATAGGATTTTTAAACTCTTTTTTAAATACAAACGAAGGCATGATATTTGTTTTTGCTTTAGGTTTACTTATTTTTCTTCTTTATTTCAGGTATTTCTCTTAAATTTCATTCATTTAGGAGTACTTTGTCTGGTTAATGGAAAGCTTGTTGAACTTTGATACTTTCATGATTGATTCAGAGCAGAACTAAAAGATTAAAATGAATATTTTAAAAAAAGTTACATTTTTTACACACTTTTATAAAAGTTATACTTTTTTCCTTATTACTAGCATTTCCACACAAAAAGTAAGAATTGGACGTATTGAATTGTTTCTGTAGCCTTCTTACAAACTTAAAATGATTGTCGGAATTGCATAGGAAAAGATTTAAAAACTGATTGTTTTCTCTCATTTTTATGATTCTCCCTGTACAGTTTTGTTGGCTTCAAGGAGTTGTTCCCAAATTACATTGGTGTCATGCTGGAATGAGATCATCTCAGTTCAACCACCGCACAAAACTTCGCTTTTACCCACAACACGTCACTGACTTCCACCGCTCTCAAAGGGACAAAAGGTGAGCTGCAGTTTCCTACCTTCCATTGCTTCTGGTCGTTCTATACCTGCATAAACAAAGAATATTTCTCTCTCAAACTAGTATATATTATAAGTAGCTAAAATGTATTTCCTAATATTTTTTTTCTGTTACGTAAACTGTGCATTAGGAGCCAATTTCTGATCTCTACCTGAAGAATACTTGAATAACTTTCAATTAACTGTCTAGTTTTCAAACCTCGTCAATAAGTCTTGTCTTATTAAAATAATAGTAATAATAATGACAGCAAGAGCTGTGGCCAAGAGATTTATATTTAGGCAGTGAATAGGAGCTTTCAGAAAGCCTGTAGTAGTTTTGAAAACCATTCTGTCCAGAGTGATAGAAATGAATATTATTTAGAAGTTGCCAGCCAGATAGTGATGCTCTATATGCTTTAGAAACTCCCTGGGCTTTCAGGGACTGCTTGGGAAAGTCAGCATCACTTTTGGGAAAGTCAGCATCACTTTTGGGAAAGTGTATTCCCTCATGCTTTGGGATGTATTTCTGCAAAGTTACTGTCGAGCAGAACAAGCTTTCCAGTGGTTCTGCATCTGTTCCTGCTCAGCCAAGGTACCTCTGGGAATATATTTCCCCTTGCAGCAGCAGGTGGCGTTGAACAGCTCACGTTATTCTCACTCTCATAATCATTTTGTCTTATGTGTAGTAAAAACTTCTCTCCCAAAACAGAGAATCCGCAAGAGAAATTCAACAAGTTTTTATAGATGTAGGAGACTTCCTACGTGACTAAAGTAGGGGTAAGTTCTTCTGTCTTTAATCACACTGAGAAATAAGACTATAAATAATGTATTTAAGTGACAGCAAAAAGAGGTGTGGTAGAGTAATATCTTAATTGCATTTTATTTTCCAATCCACAAAAATCTCTTGAAACGCCGCAGAGTTCATATTGTGATAAGGTCGAGTTGTTGTGTGTCAGCTCATTCATTCTGCAGCAGATACACAGACCTGGGCTTGTCTGTGGGGTGCTTTGCACACTCTGCCACACAGGCAAAGGAAATTATTCTCCTCCCAAGTATTTTGTCAATGTGTGTTCCCAGAGCACAGAGCAGTGCTGCAGATTAACCCTGTGGTAAGCAAGATCAGAATGAGAATTTCCATCTTCTGATCTTTCCTGAAACTGCTTCCAAAAATCAAGGGGCATTGCAGAAGAAGTTCAAAACACACCTCCAAATAATTTCTCAAGTTTATTTCTGAAATATGACATACACAAAATACAAAACAAAAGAAACTACTTTTACCTGCTCACAGGTAAAATTTAAGAACAGAAATCTTTTACAAGCAAATAACTGCACATCAGTTTATATAGTCTTTGCACTAATTATGAGTATTTAAGAAATCCATCCATCTTTCTTTCATCAACAGGCAGAGTTTTCCATTTGCATATCTAATAATTTATGGCATGTCCTGACCCCAAGCAGTAATTGAACCAATAGATCTTCAGCCTAGATTTACTCGTCTGGCTGCCACAGTAATGTAACTCTGCAGGAGTTTTGGATTACTCCAAATGCCATCTCCTCTTCTGAGAGGTTGACAGTCACAGGCAAAATTTGACCTCCCAAATGTCAAGGCGAAAACTCCATTGCCTAATTTAGACTAACCAACTCTTCTTTTGGAATAGTTCAGATAAAAACAAGAGGGCACAATGATTACTCCCAATATTAGATGGTTTTTAATGTAAGACTCTGTAATGGTAAATTAATTATCCTTAGAGTTTAAAACCATGTAAGAGACTAAATAGTAAAAGGGGAAATCTGTATACCAGTTCTTGTAAATAGTAATGTAAAAATTAAGGAAAAAAGAAAAAAAAAAAAAAAGAGAGAGGGAGAGAGAAACTGTTACATTGAAATGGAATCTCATGGTCAGAGCCAGACTCAGATACCTGAGCTGAGAGATTTGGAAGGGGGAGATGGGGTGCTTCTCTGCCTCAAGCAAGCCATGGCACAGGGCAAAAACACCCAGCCAAGAGCCTGTGTTTCATCTTCTCAAAATGTGGCTTAGAAGCCAATTTCCAGGCAGCATTATGTGCCTCAGTAAAGTGTTGTCAAAAGCTTTGAACAAGAAAAATGCCAGCAAACACACAGCCTTGCACTGTTGCAGTTTCTTTGCTGAATACTAACTATAGAGAAAGTGCAGCCACAGAAGTTGTGGCTTTACCACAGGTATTACTTGGGAAACTCCCTTTGCTACTCAGACACTTGTGGCTGCAGGTGAAGGGGCAGGTGCAGAGACTGGACACACTGCTGCTGCTCCCAAACCATGTAACAGGTATTGTGAAAAGGTGCTGGGATTGAAATTTTGTAACCCTCTTCTGTTGGCTATTCTGCTTTTCTGGAAAGGAGCTCGATTGAAAAAGCCCTGGCAGGCACACAGAGCTGTGCTGTTGCTGCTGACACGAGTCCCAAAACAACACACACAGGCTGTGAGAAAATGCTACTGTCTCACAACCACTGAGCTAAAAAAAAAAAAAAAAAAAAAGCAGCAAAGATACAAACAAGGAAAATCTGACCCAATCCCCAATTAATGGCATAAACAGTATTTATCTATTGATGATTAAGTGCTGCCCTTGTTCCTTGGTAGAGAAGTTCAATGATGATAGACATCTTGGAAAACAGGTAGATAGACAGAAAGATAGATATCCTCAGCTACTTCAGCCATCCATAATATGCCATGTGCTGCCATCACTGCTTTGGCCTGACCAATTGCCTCAGTAACATGTTCCATCTTGCCTGATCAATATTAGCACTTCAGTGACTCTGCAGAGCTGCAGCTGTCTGCTAGCACAGAAAGAACCTCATCTTGCCTTCTTGTATAGAAAGACAGACATATGGAACAAGAAGAAAAACCATTAGCTATTTAAATACTTTCATTTAATTGCTTTCATTGACTTATTTTTTGCTCCAATACCTTTTGTACCTGTTCTGCTAATACTTCGGAGCAAAAAGAAAAAACCGAAGTAGCAGAAAATGAATGAACATTGGAGAGTTTAACAGGAAATCTGAGTTGGGTGCCCAGCCTCCTGTCCAAGCAATTACTGTGTGCCTTAGTTGTTTAGAATTAAAATGGGATTAATGACACCATTAAATCACCTGTTGTAGGGCTAAGGATATTCATGTGATTAGTAGACCTACATGAAAATAAGATCCAGAGTCAGAATTGCTGCTGTTTCCTCCTGAGCTTAGAAGCTGACTGAGATGACATGATACAGAGGTGAAGGATCAAAAAGTCCATGTTCATTATGGGAATAACAGCATTAGAAGAAAAAAAATATCTGGTTTTTACTTCACAAAATCTTTCATTAACTGGCAGACAAGGACAGAGTAGAAAAAAATATTATTCTCCCACCCAGCTGCTGCTGAGTGCGAGAGTGTTCCTGGTAAGTTTCTGGGAAAATAGTAAATACGAGTGAGAGACAGAAACTGGGACATCTCCCTTGGCACCCTGAGGGTATACAGAATGATGAGAAGTTTCCTGTGTTGTCTGTGTGATCCTTGAAAGTCCTCCTTACCTCACTGCACAGGGCAACAGGGGCTAGATCCTGTTTTGTTAAAGTGAAACGAAGCTCTGTTGAAATGATCTGCAAAAATGTAAGGAGAGACAAAATATCCCTTCCCAGCAACCTGTTGCTCTCCCACATTTCTAGTTTCTCTATTAACATTGGCCAATCACCATTTCTGTCCTCTTCTCTTTTTTCTTTTCCTGTCAGGTTTCTTCAGCCATGCTTCTTTTCCAGGTGGAAGATGAAACAAAGGTACAGACAGAGAGTCAACCACCTAAGCGTCATAAGGCTAAATATTTGCTCACTTGCTTAAGATGCAGTAAGTCCTGGAGTGCTCTCTGTTTACCCAAGAGGATTTCAGCATCGAGGCTTGCTCCAGAAAGGTATTTGTTTAGAAAAGAGAAAAATCCTGCAGATCAGTGTAATCTCTGTTACTCTAAGAATTACTGAGAGTGTAATGTGGTGTGGGTGAGTGGGGTTTTTCTCCTTAGTAAAGCAGCAGCTCATGGAAAAGACTAAGTCCTGTAAAGTCTGTGTCCTAGGAGAGTCAGAACATCAATATCAAATGTCAGAAACTCTGAAGATTGAGGCTTTCCAACTGATATTTTAAGTTGTTGCTGAGCAAAATTTTCATTTAAGTCAAAAAAATGGGTTTGATCCTTCAGATTTTCCCTTAAAATTTCCAGATTAGGGCAGCAGCCACATGACAGGGTCAAAATCCCATTATGTTCTTCAGGACAAATGCCTCTTCCAGAGATGGGGGAGTAAAGAGAATGGTGCTGAGAGCTTAGCTGCACATTAACAACTCTGAATTTTGCTCTACAAAGAGAGCATATTGAAGAATCGTCACCCCAGCTCAGGTTTTACCATGGTGAGCACAGCACAGTATAACAGATGAAACTACTGCAAGAGGTGGTACAGGAAAACCTGCCTCTAGAAGGAGGATAAAATATAAGAAAGCTCAAGCAAATAATAGGTTTGTTTCACGTTGAAAGTTAGTCTTCCTTTTTTCATCCTGTTTTTCAGGTTAAAGTCACCAGACTGAAACCATTTGGTGGACAGGTGTTGTGCAAAGCTGATTGACACAGGAAAGACAAACACAGCAGCAGCAGAAACCAGCTCTCAGGAGATGGCAGATGGACAGAACACTAGTAGTTAGGGTTAATTTTATATTTTTGCCATTGTTTTGTTCATTAAAGATTTAAAAGTCATTTGAGCAATTGTACCAGTGAGACTATGATTTGCTGTAAGATTTAAAGTATACCTTTGGATAATTTCACATTGTTTTCTGTCTTTGAGTGAATTTGCCACACTGAAATAGAATCAAACCATTGATTTATCAGAAGTGTTTTATTCTTCATGCTAGATCTTTGCAGATCTAAGTTACAAACCAGGAAAGCAGTAGAAAGTTGCATTTGTAAATATTTTAGAGAAAACTGCTGTTCTGTGGAACTTATGCTGTTTTTCTCTGGTCCTCTTGAGTGCTTTGCAGAAGCTCATTTGGGAAATGTATTCTTTGATTTTGTTAATCAATTGATCAACATTTGAAGCTTTGCTCAGACACACAGCTATTGTGAAGAGCAGTTCTTTCAAATATCCATTTTATTGTGTTTGTGATGCTTGCTTTATTCAACTCTGCTCCAGGCAAATTAAAATGTACTGCTATATAATAAGTATGGGAAGGTTAGCATTCACAATTTAGGGATAAAACATTTTGACAGTTCTATTCTACATTTGCATTTAAAAATCGTAATGCTTTTGATTAGACCCTATGTTTATCATAGGATCTCTCGTAGGCATTACTCCTGTGAGATTGTTACCTTTCAGGATTTGTTCTGGACTGTGTGTCTGTGGGGAAGCACAAAAGCCTGCTAGTTCCACAGGCATGTTATTTTCTGGTCCGTGGTATGTCTCACTTTATTTAATTTCTGATGGGCTCCACCTGCACTGCTGCTGCTGAGTCATTTGTGTTTGTTTCTGGGATGTTCTTGGTGTGCAGACTTAGGCAGGTACACATGTGTTGTTCTGCCTCACGTGCTTGCTGTGTTTTCCCACTGGTCCCCACACTCAGTTTTTGGGGCAGTGAAGGATCCCCACGGGGACAGAGGCACTGTCTGGGAGGGACCATGGATCCTGCCACCACCACAGCCATTGTCCTTGTCACTGGTGAAGAGATGATGCTCAAGCACAGCATGTGCACAGACAGTGGGCAGCATTCCGAGCTCAGGAAAACAATCGCTGACACAGGCTGATGTCCGAGGCACTGGTCACTAAAACTATCAGTATTAATTGCTCCCCTTTTCTTTCATCCATCATCTTTCTGCATTAGGAGTGTTCAGGGGGGATTCCAGTAACCTGGTGTAACATCTGCAACATTGCTATCACCAAGAAAACATTCATTCAGATAATACATGGTCTCTTGAGACAGTGTGTAACTAGACCAAGTGATAAAATAAAACCCCCAAACTAACAACACTGGCTAGATAGTTCAGACTTTTCAGAAGAGCAGAAATAAGGATAAAAAACATTGTAAGGTTTACAGGAAAATGCATTTGAGTTGAAGTAAGGCCATCTCCCTGATCTTTTAGCCAATTTCTAGAGACTTTGTGTAATTATTATTAGCTTTCCTGTGGAAAGGATATGGACTTAGGTGATACAAGAAATCTCATGCAGTAAATTCTCCAGGAACTCTTTTCTGCATTTGGCCCCATCACTCTGCCTCCAAAGGCCTGAAAACTCATCCATCCTTTAAACTGCTGTGAATGGTCATTTTCCATACCTTCCTTCACATTTGGGAGCTGTTTCTTCTGACTCAGCAATAAATAGCAGAGAAGGGATGGACTCTGGGAATTCAGAGAGGTGATGTGCACAAAGTTGTTTTCTGATTGTGAAGGGGACCACTGGTAAATCCTCTCTGTGCACCCAGATTGGTCCTTGCACTGAAAAACATCAAAATCTGAATTATGCAGAGGCTATGCAGCACTATGGGTAAGTACTTTGGCCTTTCATGTCTTATTATGTTGTTAATTAGTTAATGTTTGTAAAGCACTTTGAAGATGAAAAGCCCTATATAAGTTCTAAGTGTTATTATCTCTGGAGACCTAGGTTCAATTCAAAGGTGCTTAATTACATATGCCATAAATTAGACTTAATGAGTTGTAGAATCATACATTTTATGCAATGCATGCAGGTTGCGCAGCCAGAGCTCAGTCTTATGGTCTGCTGCAGTACTTCTTTAGATATTCAGAGTTGTTAAGAAAATTACACAAAAATAGAGCTGATAATATTTAATAATTGGGTTGCATTTGAGGACTATTCAGGAGTTAGTGGAGCAAATTACTGTGAGCTTTGCTCAATTATATCTAGGGATTTTCCAGTAGCCAGCTTCAAATTGCTGAAGGTAACAGTTTTGGGGTTATTTTAATTATGGTATAGACATGATTCTAATTCATACTTCTGTATTTTGGCTTAGCAGAAGGGTGCTGAGAGGTATTGGTAGGACTGTTGTCCTTCCAGTAATACCCTGAAATGTCCCGTTAGGGGACCAGTTCACATTGGGTTACGTTCACAGGCATAAGAAAAGAATTTCCCATCTCCAGAGATACCACTGTGTAATTTACAACCAGCCCTTACGAGTGGGTAGCCTGCAAAAAGGGGAAGCCACAGTTATAGGAAAATGTGGTTTCCTTGGCTTTGCAGAGCTGAGAGTTTCCATGTTTTGTAACTTACATGTTTTGTGGCCAGAAGGCTGCAGACTGCTCCAGCCCCAGCTCCAGGGCAGATGTCCCTGGCGAGCAGGTGGCTGGTCCTGGCTCAGCCAGCAGAGTTCAGAGACACACAAAACCAGCAGGATTGCCCACCTGACCTGAAGTGTCTCCCATGAGTTCCTGCAGCAAAATATACCAGTTTTACCTTGGGTCTTCCACAGGCATCTGAAGGGAGGCAGGATTTATCCTGCGAATTATATGCTAGGAGTGATTGTGTTCATTAGTCCAACCCAAGTAGACTGGAAAAACTAATTATTAGCAATTTACTATGAGTGTCGCTAACAGACTTACTCGAAAGTATTTATCCTGAAGTGAAAGTCATTTGATTCGGTTAATGTTTATTGTAAGCATATGCAGACTGTCTTCCAGGCGAAAATGTATTTTTGAGTGCTCCAGACAAGTGAAACTGGTGAGCCCGCAGTCCGGGGAAAGCATCTGTAACCGCAGCCAAAAGGGGAACGAGATTTCTCACATTCTTTTGAGACATGTGTTTGAGGCATGGGTTCCCATCACTTTCAGAGCCACTTGCAGGCCTTTTTCTTTATTTAGATTTAGACAAGTCAGTGTGGGCCTAGATTCAGCGTGATAAATGCCTCTGTGATTTCTCCCTCATCCATTCTCTGCTGTTATTTTAATGTTTATTTTGAACAGAAGTATGTTCTTCGAATGGGACCAAGCACAGTTCCTGACAGTGTTTATCGATCACTTCTCCATATTCCTAAGAAATGGATCCAGCCTTACACCAAAATTACTGGGGTGCATCTCTTTCAACAAGTTGTAATTTTGGTGAATACTTTTCATATTCTCTAATAAATAGGAACTTCACATGAATGCTGATTTGAGCTCCAGGCCGTGGTTAAACATTTTAATATTGCAGCAAACTTATCAACAAACCTTTTCTTCCCTACCCTTCCCCCTTCCCTTTTTACAATGAACAGATTTTTATCCGACTGGCTTGTGACTTGGGGACTTTTACAAGTGGGTTTAGGAACTTGTCAGATAATTGGAAATTTGAGTCTGAAAACAAAACAGAAAAATCCTGCAGTTTAAAAGCCCAATATTTTATATAGTGTGTATTAACTTAAAAAATTAAAAATTTTGACTTGCTAAAGTACCTACAGAACTCTATTTTCTGACCTATCAGTACTTAACTAGAAGTTACCAGTCTGGTACCTTTTTTTAATACTCCAAGACACCATTTATACTGGCATAACTCACTGAGGTACCGAATCAATGGAACTGCAAGACACTCTTTATTTCTGTATTCCTGTAGCCTTTTGTCAAAAGGTGATAAGAATATTCATATTGGTTTTATTTAATCTTGGCATTTCCCGCCTGCCTCCTTTCCTCCTCTGTTTCCAAGATGTCGGTGCTGACATACTCTGGCAGTGATATCACTGCTGCTCAGACACAAGGGAAGAATCTCTCTGAGCAAGTGGGAAGGTTGTGAGCTTGAGCAGCTGAAGTGCCTGATCCAGAGACATCAGGCAGTGGGGATGACTGCAACAGAGAGCACCTTGATACAGCCAGGCCTCCAAGTCTGACCAAGAGACCAATTTTCCTCCAGAAAAGAGTTCATGGGCTACAAGAAGCAGTAAATGTGCATGGAGAAATTGGTAAGTTAGTGTCCAGTACAGAACTCTGGTCACTTGGTGGTTGTGTCTGTTTGGGATTTTTATAAAAACTAGCCATGCTTTTGGTTTGTGACTTCCCCAGTCGTTTTCCTGTGTTAAGTCCCTAAATTAACAAAGCACTGATCTATCTCCTCTGAAAATCTTCAACTGTGGAAACATTGCCCCTGCAGGAGGTCTGGAAGACTTCTGGGTCATTACTGCTTCTGACTTCCTCTCTCTGCAAGCAAGGAGTTATCAGAGGTCAGCTGCAGAGTGGAAAGTGTGGCAGCAAGTTGTGGGGTAAGCCCAGATTTAATATTGGCATGTCTTTATACCAGAGTGGATGAAAATCACCCATGCCTCCTTACAGAATATGGTGTAGATGTATGTGAATCATCAGAAACTTACTGGTGCCTGTTGTTTCAGTGCACCTCTGGATTTTTTTTCAGCAGACACGAAAAGTTTACTACCAGTCTGCTACATGATTCTTGAATTCCTTTCTCTCTACAGCAATGTTGCAGAAAGGAAGAAAATAGCATGCAAAATGAAAAGAAAAACCAGTGTCTGGTCTGAAAACACTAAGAATTAGGTTCACAGATATTTAATTCCAAGAGTAGCATTATGACGTCAAATATTTTAGTCTTGTGCACAGACCTACATATTACTTCAGCAGGAAGCTCTGTCCTCTGTGCATTAAGAGCATTCCTTCAGTTTAATTCTCAATTAGTAAAACATTTCTATATTGAATAATACTTGAGTTTAGACATGTCTGTAAGTCCATTGTGTTTGATGTCTGAGGTTAATGAGGTTAACAGGCTGAAGTGTTGTCCTGAACCAGACTTTGATTTGACAGTGTGTAACAAAGTACACGAGCACACCAACACTTCTATTTTAAAGTTTCCTCAGGAAATAGACAATGAAATTATTTAATAAGTATTCATCAGGAAATCTGCATTATTATGGCTGTCTTTACAGTTAAGTCTAAACTTAGTCCTGCCTTAGGTGTTGATTGAATTTTTGATTTAAGTAGGAGCATAGTCCATGACTATATGCATCTAGCAGTGCACATTTATGAACTGAGGTGGTCAAGTCACAGTGTTGCCTGACAAAGGCTATCAGAAAGCTGTTAGACTTAAAAATGAACAACTCTGTAAAGCTGGAGTTTGTCATGGAAACATCATCACATCAACTAATTGGCGTTATTCCTTCACCCCATTAGAGTAATTATTTGTAATTGTTATTATTGTAGCATGTGTCCAGCATTTAAGCAGTGTGTATTGCTGGGAAGAGCTGGATCATTCACCAGAGAAACTGAGAAATTGAGTTGAAAATGTTAAATCAGGCAGGCAGATGGAATTACTTCATTTGCTCTTAAACAAATTTATATTTTTTCTCTTACTTCCTCATACGGGCAAACAGAGAAGCAAGCTAATGTTATCTCCTGATTTCACAAGAAAAAAGTCAGAAATACCATAGCCACTAATAGACATTTTGAATAAAGAAACACTTTGGTGGACCTAGTCTTCAGAGGTGCGTTCAGTTTCTCTGACACAGGTACCTTCGAGCCAGCAAGGTACACTCAGGTGAGTTTTGGCTCTTGTCACTAAGAAAGGTAGAAATGGCCCTTCAGCCACCAATGAGCAAAGAGTAAATCCACACATAACCTGTGTATGGCCTCTTCTTCTAGCAGACAAAATCAGGGTATTTACAGAAAATCTATCACAGTTGGTTTATCTTGCACTGATAATGGGACTCGTACTAATGCGATTTAAGGTCAGATTTAAAAAATAATCAAAACCTGCAGTTGCTTCATCTAGTTTTCTGGGAGGAACCATTGAAACTTTGCTCAGAATTACTCACGATTATGAAAAAATGCTCTTTTGTTCTTACATTAATTTGCTTACAGATGGATTTATAATATCCTTTAAAAAAAAATGATGTTACACCCATCTGCATGTGCTTAAGCTCAGTCTGCTAAAATGTACTGCTTGAGCTCATGACGAAAGCTACAACTATTGTTTGCCTGCACAATACAAAAGGAAATAAAATGAAGGGTTCAGAATGGACTGTTGCAAATCAAGACTTCACAATCTCAGTTAAAACTGCTTTTTATTCAGTATCTTTTATTACAAGAAGAGGCACTTATCATTGATATTTGGGATATTTGGCAGCAAAACCATAATACTGAGTGTTCAGATGATGATGAAGCAGCATTATTGTCTTCCAATGCCACTAAAGTAAAAGTTTCCATTTACATCAATTTTTTAAAATTGGGGTGTTTGGTTCTTTTTCCACAAAGATCTCAAAGACATAAGTTAAGCTTATTAGCCTGAATGTGCAATTAATATGCTGATGTTAAGAACATACTTAAAGCCAAGGGCTCTTGGCTAGGCATTTTGACTCATTAAAGGAGAAATAAATGTCAAAGTGAAGAAGGTAAAATTGTAATACAAAATCTATTAATAAAGCATTCTGAAGAAATTGCCTGCTATTTGTTACTAAAGGAGTTGATATGCATTTCTGTAATGAACAAAATGGTTATCTATAAGAAAATATTCTGTTCCCTTCCATACACTGAAGGAATTTTATATTAAATAGAAAGTTTCTCCTTCATTGTTCCAATCATAATATTGGTGTCCAGTGAATAGCAATTCGTGTAGTCCTATGATCTGACACCCTGTGTCCAATCAACTTGTGGGAAATGATGGAACGAGCTTTTTAAGTGCTGCAGAGAGGTGACAGCCTGGAAAAAGCTAATTAAAGAATGTTTTAGAATTGTGTTCCTTAGGATCTTTCATTGAAAAACAAGCTCAATTTAAAAAAAAATAGACTAAAAGGGTACTGATGTCACTGCAGCAGCAGTAGTCCAACTAGATTTTATATTGCTTAAATGATTCAGATACTTTGATATGGTTTGGCAAATGAAAACCTTGTCTTACTATAAGTCATTTTTAGCACCTGGATTTGCATATATGTATTATATCTGTTATATTAATTACATCTATTTTCACAGGTACAGACAGACATACCCCAGTCGTGTGGCACCCATGAATAGATCCAGTGAGCCTGTGCAGCTGTGTTTTGATCAGCAGAGAGCTTTCCTGGCACCCGAGAACTGAAATCACCTTGTGGGTATGACATGCACATCTAAGTATCTAGCAAGTGAAAATCAAGGGTTTCTGTAAGGAAGAAGTTAGGACACCTACCACAAAAAATTAAAAGTAAAATAACCTTTAATAATCGCAACAATGCAATCTCCATTCTATGTATTGCTTTAAGTTGGCATTTAGCCATCCATCATTTGCTGGCTCATAAAGCTGATTTGTGCTCCTCCCTCCCCTCCCTGTTTCTAGGAGCTGCTGTCCTCTTTTCACCACTCCTTTCCCATAGGCACACACAACTGGGACCCAAACACTCTTTTGTCTCTTCCTCTGGAACTCTGCTTTGTAACACATGGGGAAAGGAGGAGCTGTGCGCAGTTTTCTTTCTTCCTCATTGTGTAATGCCACTTATAAACTCTGTCGGTAGGCTCTTGGGAGGTGTCTAAAATGTTAGACAAGGAAACAGGTATAATTCAGAGGAAACCTGACCTCGATTGAATAGGGTCAAAATGCCTCAACCACCTCTTTCACTTGAAACTCCTCATTTACAGACTCGGACTTCTTTCAGTGTAGCTTAGAGTTGACAAATATATGTGGGGTCTATGTTAGTCCGAAAGATAGAAGTGTTAAGGAAGGTCCGCGGTGTGACCTTTCGGGAAGCTCCCTGGCAAGGAGCTGGCCCTGCTGGCCCCGCTGGCCCTGCTGGCACTGCTGGCGCCGCTGTCACCTCTGGCACCTCTGGCACCGCAGCCCCTTCACAGCAGCAGCCGCAGGGTCCCCGCGGGTCCCGCTCCCCGCACACCCCGCTCACAGTCACACCGGCTTTCCCCTTGCTGGGTCTCAGATGTCTCCTTCCATAAAACCATTTATTCCCGGCGCAGTGACACAGGAGAAGCTCGATCTGGTGCCTCCGAAGAGGACCACAGCCTAGGAAACTGGGTCCTCTAGGGGTTTTGTGCCTTTTATCCCAGTGTCTTCTCTCCGCACGCGAATCTCGCTCTTCGGCTCCCGCCCCGCCTCTCCATGTCCATCACCTCGCTGCCGTCACCCGTGTCCTTTGTTAACCAAAAGATCGGCGGTTCCTGGCTCCTGCTGTGTCTCTCAGTGTCCTTTCACCTGCCTGGCGTCCCCCATCTTCGTGCCTTTGTTATCCCAAGGGTTGGCACTTCGCGGCCTTTTGTCTCGGGCTCCCATCCAGAGCTCAATCTGCATCTCAATCTCCAGTTTGCGGGCCGGGCTACCTGGACCAGCAGCATTCCTCAGCAGCAGTCCGTTTGGATTTAGGGAATTCTGGGACTAACCAAGCTCTTGGTGGAGAATACACAATTTCTCTCACCTTAAAGAGTTGTAACATCAAATTTTGGAGAGTACAAAAAATTGTTTTCAGGGATCCTGTTTGGGTATCCCCAGGTATTTGCACCTAGCAGATGAGTTCAAGCTCCAACTTCCTAATTCCCAGGTCTAATTGTACGTGTTAATTAAGCTCCTGGAAACAAAAAAAAAGGGACTGAGCTCTAAATTATGTGTCTAAGAATTTGAATTTTCATCTTGTTATCTAGAAATCGAAGACTGTAAGCCATCAAAGGCTTTTGAACAAAATACTTGTAGTGATTTCCAGACTTGGTCACTACAGATATTTCTTGAGCTTCTTGTTGCAATATATTGNCCTAATTCCCAGGTCTAATTGTACATGTTAATTAAGCTCCTGAGGAAACAAAAAAAAAATAGGGATTGAGCTCTAAATTATGTGTCTAAGAATCTGAATTTTCATCATTTAGAAATCTAAGGCTGTAAGCCATCAAAGGCTTTTGAACAAAATACTTGTAGTGATTTCCAGACTTGGTCACTACAGATATTTCTTGAGCTTCTTGTTGCAATATATTTCCTCAGGTTCTTTCTGCTGAATATTCTGAGAATGATTTACCAAAATAGTTGATGAAGTTTTATATATAATGTATTCCAAGCATTTGTTTGCTATATTATGCACTTTTTTCAACCAGATTTTGATTGTTATTATGGAAATCCCTTCTAGTGAAAGCTGTTTGATCCAGGAAATCTATAGCCAACCAACAAAGTTTGGAGCTTTCAAGTAATTCTCAGTATTTTTGTTTCGATATTTTTTGGACAACATCTTTCTCACTGGCCAAAATCACAGATGGCACAGGCCTGACTTTCTCATCACTAAGAATAATTTACATCACATCAGCAGTAAAAAGGGATCTGCAAAAAGTGTAGATGTAATTAGAAGCCCTTTAATATCCTTTCACACTATTGGAGTAGCAGACAGGAACCTTTAGCCTGTGTCTTTATCCCTTCTGTTTCCGTGCTGGGTCAGCTAGGACTGGTGTGGATTGGGGACTGGTGTGGATTGGGAACTGGCAATTCCTCCTCTCCTGCTCCTGACCTGCTGAAGAACAGCCACACCAACACACTCAGCACAGGGGCGTTGCTTCACATTTATCTTAGGTTAGCACTTTCCTTTATTTAACTGTCTCTGATCTGACTATATCTGATCATTCCTTCATCTCATTTTCACTTAACCTTTTGCCCTTTACACAGACTAAGCATCCTATCAGATATCTCCCAAGGGACCTTCTTTCCCCTCCACTCCCCCTTTCCCCACTCTTTCTCCACTCTTTCTCCAATTTAGGTGCTTTATACCACTCCTGCTAATTTACCTGATTACATGGAAGGGGCTGTAGATCTTTTTATAATTGCTGTTTTACTTAAAACATTGATTCTTTAGGTCCCGTTTGTTTTCAGGTCATCACACCTCACTGGAGGTTTCTCTGGCTTAATGAGCAATTCTGAAACCATAGAAAGTACCTGATGATGGGGGTCAGTGTGCGTTCTGATATTTGAAAGCCACTCCATAGCATCCTCAAGAGGATTCTTGGCACCTGCCTAGTTAAACTGAATGTCCAATGTTATCTCTCCAGGCAAGTAAGATTCTGGCAATCACTGTAGCCCTATTTCGCTCATTCTCAGTCTTTTTGACACCAACACATTAATTCTCCCAAGCTCCTTTGGCAGCTGTAAGAAGTTCTCTCTTTTTTTTATTTTTTCTAATATGATTGATAATATCGAATATTTCTTTTAACCTTTTGCTGCCATTCCTGGGCTAGGTGATAGTTTTTGTGTTCGGATGTTAATCTCTAACATGCAGTAGAACATCTTCCAATCACCTACTCATTATGGAGCTCATTTGTAAAATGCTGCTGCTTAATTTACGACTTCCTGTGAAGCCCCACCTACCACTGGCCCTCCAACACTCCCACTGTCAAAGGTCACATAGAGAAAATAATTGCTTTATACAGAAAATCCTTCCAGTTTAACACAAGGAATGGCAGTCCTTGGACAAAACTTGTCTATATGGTTTCATGTGATGCACTGGAAAGAAACACATTCTGGAAAGCATGCAAATAATGCAAGTTCTCTGGTTCAATGCAGGAAATGGCCCAACTGAAATGTAGTGTCATAATTCACTTCCAATTTTTTGGGAAAAAATAAAAGGTTGTCTGAGGAGACACAAATATGTAAAAACAAAAAGACCTCCCAGGATGATTTGAAATATGTTCAAATTACACATCTACTCCCTGCTCCCTAGAACCCAGTAAATATTTCTTTGGCCCTACAAAGTGTTTTAGTCTGAACCCAGGAAACCTCAGCTTGACCTTGAAAATAAGATTCCTCAGTTTTCAAAGTAAATGTCTCAGCCACATTACTGGAGGAGTTGCACTTTTCTGATTGAACATATAAAACTTGTCTCTTTTGGCAAATGGGGTAGATTGTACTGCAGGGAACTGGTTGTTTTCCCAATTGCCTGACCGCAGGCACTTTCACACTAGCTTTCTCAGCTTCTACACCTCAGTACAAAGCTGGTGGCAAGGTTAAAATATCTGGTTTGGGCTGTCAGGGGCAGGGTTCAGCCAGTGAAAAGCAGTAGAGTCTGTCTCAATGGACATACACTGACCTACCTTGCTGAGTTAGCATCCAGAGCATATCTCTACAGAGACTTTGTTTTGTCCTCTTTTCAGGTTGTAGTGGACTGTTTAATAGCATTTGATGCCGTAGCATCCTTCCAGCATACCTTGAATCCCACTTGAGATTTTAGATTAAATATGTCTGGATTTGATCAGTTTTATCAGTTTATTTTCTTCTGATGTTTTTCTCCTCTGCCAGCTGCATTAACTCTTCTTTCACCCAAGACTCACTCCATGGTACGTGTAATGAAAATGCTCTTTTGAAACACTTTGACATCATCTTCTGACATCTGACTCATATTCAGGTATAAATTTCCCAGGGCTGGTTATCAGTTCTCTGTAGAAAAGTATAAGCACGTGTTCCACATGGACTGTAAAAGGACAAGAAAGGTCTCAAATTCCTCTTCTGATGACTGGTCAATGTCTATCAACTGATGTTGGAAATCTGTGTGGCCACAGCCTTAGTTTAATATCATAGCTCAGACATAACTGCCTTTTGTCCAACAGTCTTGTTTAAAACAAACCAAAATAATAAAGATGGACACTTTGATTAGCATCTACCATATTAATTGAATTAAACCTGGCTTGAACTTTAACAAAAAACCAAATGCAGTATTGGGTGTTAAATAAAATAAGGTGATGCTTTTTCAAAATGAGCCTTTCCATTTTTGCTTCAGCGTGAGTTTCTCACTTGAGGCCAACTACACGTGTTGAAATGCTGACAGCTAGTGTTTCACAGAGACTTCTGGTTCAGGGCACCAGTGCACACACCCAGCTGCCCAAGCTGTGGCCCCTGCACACCCTGCTGACTCCTGTGTGTGCTCAGGGTTTCATTAGGTTGCAAGTTGTAGCCACGTGGTGCAGATTTAAGAGCTCCGTGTAGCTCAGGTAATATTCACGCATCTGAGAAGGACAATACTGCTATCCAAACAGAATGAACCTTTGAACTTTGTAAGGTTTTTAATATGACATTAAGCCTCGGATTTATAAAACCAAACCAGAACAAAACAAAAGTGTGCTTGCTTTCATTCTGTGTTCTGATTTTGCACTGGATTGTCAGCAAAGCAGACCTTTTACCTATAAACAGATGGCACGCAATTCTGTGGGATTTTCCCACATTTGATGAACACACATCAAGTCCATTTACATGAGCATGGAAAATATTAAAATGACTACCAGGTCTGCATAGTGTAAGACACCTGGAGCACATTGCTGCCAGCAAGCTTCTGAGGTGGGGATATTCTGGCACACAGTCACGGTTCTGGGGACTGGGCCATTTTTGACTCAGGTTATTGCATCTTTTGACACCTACAGACATGTTCACCTCTGACCCAGAAACATCTGCAACGTCAAACTATAAAAACGGGAATGGAAATGTAGCCTTTTTTCCCCCTTACTGTTATTTTTATTTTCTATTGAAAAGGGTTTTAAAAGGCCTATGAAATGTAAAATTGCTTTTTTGCCATAGTTGCAAAACTCATTTCAATTTTTATCTGAGATGCACTTGTAGCAAATTTCCAGATTTGAAAAACTCATGCCATGACCCACTCTGAGGCCCTGAGCAGAGCCTGGGCTGCATCCCTGAGGCAGATGGGGGGACTGTCCCAGTGACCAGCCTTGTCCCCATTCCTGCCATCCACCCCCACTTTCCCCCCAACAGTTTATATTGCTTGCAAAGTTCTTGTATGTTCTGGCTTTCCTTCCTAATGTAGCTCTGGCTGATTTTAACTCATCACTTTTCCTCTTTCTGTGCAGGCAAAATTGGTAAGTCTCTGGGCCATTAGTGCTGCTCCTCTGACATGGCCCAAGGTCAGAGTAGCAGCCCTTCTGGTGCCCCACCAGGGGCTGCAGGTTCTTGTACCCTAAACTAATACCAGCCAGAGTCTTCCTTTCACCTCTCTATTGCTCCTGCAATTTCTATGCACAGATCTTACTTCTTTTTACTTCATTTGGCCTAGTAATTTTTGGCCCTAAAAACTGAGCTGGCATCTTTCTGTGTGTAAGTCTTCCGTCCTGTAGAATGAATTTTGTGGTTTGTAGTATAGTGGGACTATCTTTGAATGAACAGCACTATGGAAATCCCCAGAATTGTTGTAGTTTTGTGGTTTGTAGTATAGTGGGACTATCTTTGAATGAACAGCACTATGGAAATCCCCAGAATTGTTGTAGTTTTGTGGTTTGTAGTATAGTGGGACTATCTTTGAATGAACAGCACTATGGAAATCCCCAGAATTGTTGTAGTCAATTTTTTGTTTCATTTAACATGAGAGGTAGAATGTAGCAACATACTATATTGGTAGATAAGTTATTGATGTGGTTGAATTTGACAAAATTAACACATTTCCCATTGGAAAACAGCAACAACAACAATGGGGGAAAAAAAACCTCAACCAAGCACAAAAACTTTGGAAAAGTTTCCCTTTTCTGAGTACAGGCATTTTATGTTAGAGCCTTAGAGCTGATTCTGTCTCTCCCAAGTTATAAACCCTTATGGATGTACCATAAAGATGTCCACCTAATGCAGAGAAAAGCAGATTAATTGATCACAGTAATATATTCTTATCCACTGAATAAGAGCATTCCACACATTGTTTCTTGTTTTGTTTCTGGCTTGTAAATCTTCATTGTAGGATACAAATGAAAATGACCCAAATATGTATTATTTATGAATAGGACTCTCAGATATTATGCTTTAGATTGATTGTGTTAGACAGGATATAACAGAAGCACAATAAGTCAATGAAAAATAAAAAGCAGCAAAAATGTTTCATGCTAAAAATGTAGTTCTAGTGACACCTCTTATATAAAGGACATTTCCAACACATTGACATTTATATTTATCATGGCTGTGTGTGTGATTTACAGTTGTCTAAGGTACTGAATATCAGGAATATCCATGCACATACACACCCCTTTGAATGATGGCAAGGCAAAGACTGCTGCATTGCCCCTTATACAGCAAGCTTTTCCTCCCCTTTTTATTTTTCTTCTCTAGCTTCAGGGACGCAGAGGAAGCAGTAGATCAATAGGGTGTCTTGACTGAAGTTGCCTGCAGCACTTCCATTTCTCAGACTGGACACTGATGCTAACTATCAATAGCAATAAGAGGCTGTCTCAGACAGAATTAAGGCTCCTTCTTCTGCATGGCTGTCTGGTGCTTACTGATAAACATCTTGTGCACAGGATTGCAACAAATAAACCATTTCAAGTGTGCAAACTAGCCACTGTCATTCTTCCTATTGATACTTGCTGTGGGCTGAAGGGACTGCTAGTTATTTTCATACAGCTGATAACATGTTAGATAAGGGCACAGATGGATAACAGTACAAAGGCATAATGCAATAAAGTGTAGAAAGATCATTGATGAAATTCTCTCTGCTCCTGTAGAAACCCTGAGACAACAAAAGACGAAAATATTGACTTATGTTCAAACTACTTAAGAGACGCTACAGCTAAATTTAACTATTTATTAACCCCTGATTTTTAGGTAATGTTAAAGATATCCTGCCAAGCTATTTTATTCAGATGTTATTCATTTACCAGTCCTGGATTTGCTAGTTTATTCTGGCAATAAAAGTCACCAGGGGCTGGATGCAGGTATGATATAGATGGAGAGGTGTTGGGCAGCATCATTCACTTGTCGTTTGGCCTGAGCTATACACCACACTAGCAGTTGCTAATTTTGGAATAACTGAGCCACTTTAGCCTCCCTCCCTGCAAACAATCAATTTCTCGACTGATCTATAGCTCTTTAGTGCATTCCTGGTTTTCAGCCTGAATAAGGATGAAGAATCAGGTTCTCACCCACCCACATGGAATCACCATTAAAATACCCTGGTCCAGATCTTCTTGGTGGTAAGTCCTGTTCTAACTCTGCCTAAGTCAGATACCCAGTGGAGTTATGCCAATTTGCATCCAGTGACGAGCTCACTTGCTAACTGGGGTTTATTTTTCTTTTAATTTTGCTTTAAACTGACTAGGGCGGGGGAAGTGGTTCAGATGCTCTGCCGTAAAATCAACAGAGCCTTATTTCATATCCCCCCTCTGTGGAGCTCTAACCATTTACAGGAGCAAACAATTTGGCTCTGAGACATCTCCAGCTTTATATGATGTGAGCTTTTCAGATCAGGAGGCTTGTTTTCAGAGGGAAATTTCAGTGATATGATACCATAACCATCCCAAACAAAATGTGTTATGTAACATTGTCTTCCTTCGTAACAATGTTTTAGAGTAAATTTAGCAAAAGTTGATGTATTCCATGTGATAAGATTATTCTGAAGAGATAGTTCTGTTGTTGCTAAATGCTTAAAATAGGATGGTTGATGAGAAAATAAATCAAAGCTTCCAAGATTTTGGGGATACCACTTATGAGTAGCCCTACTAAAAATATTTGCATAAGAAGATTCCTGAATATATCTATGAATTCATGTATTCATTCAAAAGAAGAGAAATAAAATGTTAACTGGAATTTAATTTGTGAGAAGAAAGAACGAAAAAGAACCATACTACAACTCGTACAATAATCACTTACTAATATAGATATTTTTCACTTTTTTTTATCTCTGTACCATATGCTTCAGTCAGACTTGCCCACCACCAAGAGCAGTTTGGGGGTGGAATAGTTAATGTCTGTCGACTGCTCAGAATCACTGCTGTTATTAATTGTCCTCCAGTATAGAACATGTACATTTTACATTAATACCCTGACTAGCGAGACAGAGCATGCAGTTTCTAGCTGGGGAAGCTGGAATTTCAGAAATAGCTTGGCTCTTCACTTTGATTACTTTCTGGCTGGAGAGTTGGAGTCAAGCTAATTCATTCTGTAAACATTGCTGGTCATTCATGTACAGTGCATGGCATGAATCAGGGCTGGACACTCAGGCGGGCGCAAGTTCAAAAGTCCAGATGGAAATTCCTGTTCCACTGCACACAGGGTGATCCATGCACAGAGTGAGGAGGATCATACGTGTCCTCAGTCAAAATTCCCACTCCCAAGAAGGGGAAGGTTTCCTTAAGAAAGGTGGAAAGACAAGGGCCCTCACTATTTGCTGATGAGCAATCCACCCCTTGCACCCTAACAGTCAGCTTTCAACAAATATTTATACAGCTCAGGGATACAGCTATAGCTGCAACATTTCAGCACAAATATTAGGCCACAACCTCAGCGAGTCTAAATTGGCCTCAGTGCCATTACAGTGATTTACAATAGCTGAGCTTCTCCCTCCTTTTAATTTTTTTCCTCGGTGCCTCTAACGCAGTATGCTCTACGTGCTTCTTTCAGATGAAGAGTTGTATTAATTTTAGAGTAAAAGATAATTTTAAACCAAGCTCTTCATCCTACTAAGGCTTCTCCCAAATTTTAAGAGGGCCTCAGCAAAAAAAGGAAGATATGTTAAAAAGGTGACTGTGAGTTTTCTGTAGCACAGCAGCACTCAGATGGGTTGGGGTGCTAAGGCAGAAAGCCATCAAAAAAAAAATTGATTCTTTTGTTAAAAAAAAATTACAGTTATATATACACACACACACACACAAACATAAAATCTGGTTTTACTGCTCCCACTGAAGAACTCCATTGTGAGTGTAGGCTTAACAGCAGTTACACAGAGATATAAGTACCCAGTTGTGTATTATAATATTTGTTTCTTAATGTCACTAAGCCAGAATTCTTCAAAAATACATGAAGTCTTAATTTTTCCCCAGTTTTTCAAAACAGAAAGCATTAGTACAGCAGTATTTTTTTTTCCAGTGTGACTTGGAGCTGGAGAAAGAAAAATGGATTACATTACATATTTTCTACACAAGCTGAGGGATTAATTTAAATGATTCCCCTAAATCAAAATAACTAGACTTTTTGGCAGCCTTTGAAGTTTAATGAATGTTTATTCTTGCCATCAAGTGTAGGTTTTGGGACACCCTGCAGGACCTCTAAAACAAGATATCTAATAGTATTTATATAAAATAAGTCAAACCCAAGATATTTTTATTAATGCTATGAAGAAAATGCAAGAATTTAAAAGTAGTGAATATTTTGGTTTAAAAATTTTAAGTTAAAGATACAGAATTGTTCCTTCTGTGCTGCCAGTGTCTATAGCTTAGGGTTTAAACATTAACCACAATTCTGATGATTTCAAAAGTGGGCATGATATAGAACAGGTCTGTTCTGTAGTTGTGTGCTCTCCTAAGTCTGATTTCCACTCTTTTAGGGACACAGAAAAGCTGCTGTACTCTTATCTTTCACAATACATTTGGTATTCCTTTCAAATGTCTCTTATCAAACTTGACAACAAGTACCTATTACTTACAGACATTTCAATGTGGGTTTTCTGTAGAAGAAAATTAAATCAGGTCATGAAATGTAATAAACCAGACACAGGATTTCCAAATACATTCTATTTCTTTTATGGTTAATACTTTTTGAAGTGCGCTACTGAAATGCTACATAAATGTAAGACCTGGTTTGCCTCTGATGACTGTGATTGATTAAAACAGTAGGTAATGTTCTTGGAGATGTTTAGCTTCTGATAACTCAGCCATACAGGCATTCTCTGATTTTTTTTATTTTTTTCTGGAGGGCCATTTTCACAGGTACAAAAAAACCCTTGAAAAGTAGATATTTTTTATATCTAAAATTCACAGCATGTCTTGCTGTTAAATTGCCACCTTAGAGGCCTTTTTTAAATTTCATTGAAAATGCATATTAAATCAAAGTGATAGACACATGTAATGTAAAATGTCTGTCAACAATTAGAATCCCATTTGGAAGTTTGTAAAGCATAACAATTTAAAATGAATTTAAATTGAGAAGGAAAGTTTTTAGATTGAGAAGAAAAGTTTTAGCCTGCAGTATTGCAATTTTGTTCAGAACAAATCCAGATTTTTTTGCTCTTTTCCGAGCAAAAGACGAATAAAAGAGCCAGAGCTTCTAATGTAATTAGTTCACTATCATGTGTCAGACAAGCAATTTCATTCTTTCAGCGATAAAGCCCAAATTATATTGGTTATTTGATTTTGAAAGATATAATAAAGCATCAAGCATGTGAATAACACAGTTCCATGTAAAATCATGTTGCCCTGTCATGGAATCACAGAGAATGGCAGGGAGAGACCTCAAAAGACCATCTGATCCAATCTTTCATTTTCCAGGAGCCTAGAACACATTGCAGCTGAGCCACTTGATGAATTTGTGCTCTATGCATTGAAAAGTGCAACTGGTTTTATTTGGATAGTCTAAATCCCTATCCAGCAACATCCACAGGGCTTGAAAAAAAATGCTTTAAGGGAAACTTCACAAAATATCCTTTGTATTCTTTTAAGATTTTACAAGCTTTCCACACAAACCTCCTGGATGTCCTGAAACCATGGGATCCACAAGCAAAACAGACCAGCAGCACACTGAGACCAAGTTACCTCCAAGGAAGCTTTGGCCCTTGGCTGTGTGGCCACACCACTGAGGACTTGTGTCCCTACACAGAGGCTGGGATTTGCAGTTATAAGGGTACAAAGTTTGGGATGACACCTGGATTTTCCAAAAATCTTGAACGTAGGAAAATCTGGGGCTGGATTAGGGTTTTTGGCTAATATTTATCGAATACAATGTGGACATCTACGATATGGTTTGCTATAAAATGAAAGTATTTTCAATTAAGTTCAAATTTTGTAGCTTTTTTCTCCAGTTTTACGACGTGCACATTTCCAAGCAGTACCCAGCAATGTCAGCTTTCTGCACTGAAATTAATATAATCTTGTAGATATGTGCCGATGCTTCAAGTGCAAAATGTTGTATTCTCTGTGGTGATATATAACTCCTTTAAAAGCAGATACACTTCCAGGACGGATATATTTTGTGTAATTCGTCCAGATTAAATTCTGTCTGTTTCTAGACATTCCACCTATCACTTTGATTGATTTTATGGGAATGACAATAAGAAAGCAGAACAATAATAAGTGCAAAGTATATTCTACAGTTAATTTCTGAAAGGAGAATCAATCCCTTGAGAACTTTACATAGCGTGTTATTGGCTACAATTATTGCAAAAATGATAGCGTGACGTCACAAAAAAATGGATGCAAATTACCAGTAACAGTTTTTTCTCTTTGGTTATTTAGTATTTTTATTGTCTTTGAGTAATCCCCTTGAAGAGCCAAGATTACCTGTGATTAGCAGATTTGAACAGGTGGTTTAAGGAGCTGTACTCCTAAAATGTCACAGTTGTTTTGCTTCGAGAAACACTCAGTGCTCAGCGAGTGCTTTCCCAGTCCGCAGCAAGCGGTTCCTGCAGGCTCCCCCGAATGTGGCAACCAGCACCCGTTACCGGATTCTGTTGCTCTAGGCAAAACATTAAAGGTAGGCCCCTCACAAGGCACAGTCTCTAGCACAAGAAAGTGTTAGTGAACATTCTGCAGCCCTGGGCAGCTGTTGCTCCAGGGGCTGGTGGTGGCAGTGCTGGCCCAGGATGCAGATGTACCTGCCTCTCCCCCCTCGGGCTCACATCCCTCTCGCTCTTTGCCTTTGCACTGGGTTTAATTATCGCTTCTGCTCGGTGTGACTGTCGCTGGAGATGGGCAGGATTTGTCCCACTTTGGGGCAGTCTGTCAGCAGTGGGGCAAAGGAGTAGCAGGTCTGTCAGCCCTTTGAGAGCAGTGCTGCCTGAAACTGAATTTTGCTATTTGAACATTCTAGGAGTGAACCAAAGAGTAAGGGAATGATCCTGTTTGAACAGAGTACAGCACTGTTACTGTATTCTGAGATTATATGCACAATATTGGAGAGGACAGTACTGAAACTGGAGGAGGGAATGGACCATATTTATCCTCTCTTTAATTCCACTTAATTCAGTACGTTTACAATGCATTTGGCTCTATGTTTTCATTAAACCGTTATTCTTATGTATTATGGCATTGCTTGTGCTTTTGTGCAGCGTGAAAATGGAAGCTGCTTCAACGGCAGAAGAAGCTAGGCTGACTAAACTTGAGAGACAGAGCAAGTGACTTCAAGCCTTAAAATGTATGGGAGTGCAAATGTGTGCAACTGTCAACTAAACATGTTAACAAGAGAGTTCATACTAAGAGGTATGGGATTTACATGCTAATCACTGTCACTAGTGCCTTCTCTAAATCTTTTCTCCCTGGAACAGTTGTTTATGCTCCTCTGCAGTTAGTAATGGCCCTGATATGGCACACTCACACAAATACAGCTCCTCTCGGAAATCACTTTGTATAGACTGGGGGCTTAGACGCATATTTTATTTGCAGACAGCTGGAACAGCTTAAGAAGTTACTGTACCACACATTGTTGTCCCATGCAGGAGATTTCCATCCCTTGCTGTCGAGGCTGTCATGCAAACGTCTGTGCCAGAGCAGCAGGGCCTGGGAGAGCCCCTGTGCACATTGCCCCGCTCAGCTGGTGGGACAGGGCTGTCCAGGCGTGGGGCAGTGAGGAACAGTGGTTAGAAACAGGTTTGATCACCACAGCTAGCCCCTCTCCAAATTCACCCATGGGCAGTTCTAGACTGAAACATGGCTCATGCTGTGCTCTGCCTCCTGCACAAAGTGCAGGATGACAGAGTGACATGGATGATGTTTAGGATGGGGCACTTGTATTGCAAATTTCTGAGGACAAGAGAAGTGTCTTTTTGTGGTCTCAGAAGTGAGTATATGATGTATCCTTCTTTACAAATGGAAGTAGAATAAGCACTGGTGTTTGGTGTAATTCCTAAATGTACCAAGTTGTCTTACATTCAAGTACAATTCTCCCTCCTTTGTTTTGCCTGTTGCAATACATGACAAACAGTTGAACTGCTGAGCCATTACAGACTGGGGCTACATTTGTCTTTGCACGTATGATTTTTGCACCACATCTCTTTAGTATTATCTAAAACCTACTCAAGCTTTAATCTTATTCAGGCAGTACTTCTAGGGTGTCAGTGGCTAGGAGCAAGTTCAGATGAGCTTAATGATTGTGTACAGTCCTGGGGAGAGCCAGCTAGTCTGCAGAAAGCTGCTTAGGGCTGTAAATAGACATGTTCTGCAGCCTTGGACACTGCATTTGAGAGGGAATTTGAAGTTCTGTGAAGAGGCACTGAAACACAGAATACGTAACTCAGGGTGAGATTCAAGAGATGGCTTGTACAGCCAGGATGAAAGTCCAGGCTTACTATATAAAGCATGTGAAGGATGGAAACAATTTTTCTAACCCCAAATCTGGTTTCTGGATTTCTGAGGAAGGGTCTTTTAAGTCTCTTTGTGAGGATTGCTCTTTGAATCCTGTTACTTGAGCTTTTCTTACATAAGGAAAGGGAACTGCAAGTCTCATTTTGTAGGTGATAACTGTGTGATCTTGGGTTTATGAAGCAGTACTTTTCAAGGCTCTTTCTGGGTCACTGGTGTAGTATCTGCTGATGGTTCAGCAGAGCTGGCTGGCAGCTCAGTGCTCAACTCTTTCCTCTCTTTTCTGCTGAAGAATTTTTCTAAGAAATCAGAGACTCCTGGAGTTACCTTTTGAGGTAGGTAATGGCTGTTGTTGCCATATGAGCATTATATGACCATTAATGGGAAGAAAAGAAAACTGCAAAAATGTGACTGGGGATAAGATTGCTCCATGAGGAAATGGGCTCCCCACAGGACACAGACAGTGCATGTGCAAGTCTGTGAGCAAACATATTTGCACTCAGAGAGGTATGTTCTGCACAGCACCATTGCATACCAGCTCTCTTAACAGGCTGGCTGAAACAGGGGGCAAAAGGTGGATGGGGAGGACTCTGCTTAGCTCAGGCATGGAAAGCAGAGCATTATTCATGAAGCATTTACTTTATTGCAACTAGCTGCTGCCAGGCCAGCTCCTTGTGTTGATGCAGAGAGCATGACAATTTTCACGTTGTAAACACCATGCATTAATCAGGGCACCTCAATATTATGCAAACAAAATGTATGTACTTACAAATACTTCCACTGTATTCGAATCAAAAATATGTCATGAAAAGGAGAGGGGGTTGTCAGGTTCATTTCATTAGGCAAGAAATTTGGGACTCTACAGGCAACATTCCCCCTGAGGTTTGCAGTGTGTTTAATCTTTAATCACTACATATTCTCCAGTTTAAAATGAAACTTGAAAATGTAAATAAACATGTATACTTTGTAACTCTGATTTGACAGTGTAAATCTTTTTGTGACAACAGGTCTTACTTTGTTAGATGACTACCTTGTAGAAATTGCCTGTGGATTCTATTTCAGCGAAAACATTCATGTGAAATTTTGTCCTTGTGTTTATATTTTGTCAGAGTACAGAATTCTTGTGCAATTTTAATTCAAAGGTAAGCAGATCCTATGGGAACACTTTTTTTAAGAACACATGTTTTTCCTTAAATATCCTGGAAAGTACATCTCTTGGTTGTGCTCCTTCATTTGCTTTTAAGTGACTCCCCTCTCCATATTTGACACTATTGTAAATACTATTTTGACAAAGAAATTATAACTATAATATTTTATTAAAAATCTACACTAAGACTCCCATGAATATATACCTGGATGAGGAGTGATAGAGAATCTGAAATTTTCCTACTGTATAAAAGCACTTACCTTAAAGCAAGGTATTTGGAGGAAGTGTTGGCTGATATTTCAGGTTGTATCTCATCATCTGATATCAGATGTAATTATTCATGACTCTTCTTTTGACATGTACATAATTCATATTTCAGAGCCGTTTTTTTCCCTTGTCCTATCCAGAGTTTTTTCTTCTGTGCTGAGAGACGTCACAATATGTCTTTGAAAGACGTCTTTGTAGCTCAGAATTTAGCTCAGCTTTTTTTTTTTTTTTTTTTTTTTTTTAATCTAAGGCTGGAGAAATCTCTGTCACTTCATTTCTAAACTTCTGGTTTTCTGGTGGAGCCACATGGTGGCTTTATGTGGCTGCGATACACTAGGATATTAAAAAAAAAGATTAAACTGGGATGCAAAGGCATGTGGCTTGCAGAGAAGACTTCCCCTGTGGCATCAAATAAAAATCTTGGTTCTCTGTAGAACTTATAGATTCACTCTGGCCATACCTGATGACCACTGTGTAACATATCAGTGGGAAAGCTTCCTGACCTAAGGAGCCTACCTGTAATACCCTCTAATTTACTTTTTAACCCAAAAAAGGGCTTATAAAGGATAAAGTGATACATTTGGATCAATAATAATGTTGGAATCAAAAATCAATACACTTTCTCAAGTGTATGGTATTTAATTGAAAAAAAAAGATTTTTTAACATGGGAAATAAGACATTCTGATATATAGATATATAAAATATGTATCAGAGGAAATAATGATGGGCTTTTAGGGTGTGAAAATATTTGTCATTGCTAGCACTCTCTAGTCCTGGAGAAAAGTACGTGGAAATCTTTTGCAGTGTTGCATAGTTATTTTTCTGTTTGTTATTTTCCTGCCTTGTGGGCTGTACATACAAAAGAGTTGCCCATACACTGATGCAGGAGATTTTTTTTACTCCTTGGGTTTTAACATTCTTGCCCGAGTGAGAGAATTTTCCATCCAGCTTGTTTACTTCATGATTTATGTCTAAATTGACAGAGTCCTTCGGAGGCATTCGTGTTAAATTTGAAACAAACATATTTAATGCTCGTGTTGTAATAAAACAGCTAAAAGAGCAGATTAAAAAGATATGCACAGAGAGGTCTGATTGATTGAGGGATTGATTTTACTACTTTTCCCGTAGGTAGGTAGAGATGGCTGTAAATCTCCTGATAATCATTTCAGAAGCACCTTCATCAATAAACTCAAAAGGGACAGCTAGGTGTAAAAATTTGCCAGCCATCAGGTCAAACAAAAGGCAGCAAATGTGTAAAGAAAGAATTGAATTAAATAATCCCACCTTGGCTGGTTATGACATTAGTCATTTTTATCTCGGGGGCGGAGGAGTCCCCATCACTGCGATTTAGGGGAGAGAGAGGGAGAGGTTCTTTCCTTCTTTTTTTTTTTCCTTTTCCTTTGACTAAACCCGTATAGCTTACGATTCAATTATGCGGGTAAAAGCTTGTGTTTGTGAGCAATGATCAATTATTAGTTGTCAGTAATAATGGCGAAGGATTCAATTCTGGTGCCCCTTCTTCTTTTTATTTTTCCTTTTTATTTCTCTTTTTTTCCCCTGGAGAATTACCATTAGAAAATCT
>VZRF01000187.1:522271-524771 GCA_013396875.1 Vireo altiloquus
CCTTTTTCCCCCCCCTCCGGAGCAGGGGGATTTCGTAGGAGTTCGGCACAGCCCCGCGGGCGGCGGAGGGGACGTGCCTCTGCCCGTACCTGTGCTGGGGCGCGGGGCGACAAGTGGTCGGCTCGAGGCGCGGCCGGGCGGCCCGGGGCAGCGTCCTCCCTGTCCCTGCGAGCGCCGGCTCCGGGCCCCGGCGGCCATGCGGAGGGCGAGGGCCGGGGGGCCGCGGGGGGACCCTCCGGGCGCGGCCGCGGAGCAGAAGGGCTTCGGGCGGGCAGGTAAGGGAGGACCGGGCGCGGCGGAGCCCCTGCGCCTCCCGGCCCGGCCGCGCCGCTCGCAAGCACCGAGCGCTTCCCGCGGCAACTTCTCGGGGAAGCGGCGTTGCGGGACCCTCCGCGGCAGCTCCGCGCCCGGCGGTACCGGCAGCGCTGGGCCCGCAGCTCTGCCGCTCTGCCGCCCGAACCCCGCTCTCGGCTGCGCTGCGGGACCGCCGGGGACAGCGTCCCGGGCTCCGCGCGGAGAAACGGGGAGGAAAGTTTGCTGGACGTTGTGCTTCGCTGTGAGCGTTTACCCGGCGTCCGAAATCCCCGGGATGCCCTTCTCGTACGGCAAATAGATCAGCACTCGCTCCGCGGAGCTTTGCGAAACATTTCTTGAAAGTCATTTGGGTCCTGAGAGTCGATTTTGGCTGTTTAACTGAGTTTTGTGAGCTTTGAATGCGCTCGAGTTTTGCCGTTTCCTCAGCATAATCCCCTTTCTCATCTCAGTAAATGTATTTATTTTTCTTACGACATTATTCTCACTTCCGCTCGAAGTTTGGAGTAGGAGTTGGAGAAGTTTTAGGTTTTTAGTTGTCTTTCATCGGCCTCCTGTGAAAGAATTTGGAACTTCTTAAAGTGAGCAGAGAAAAGAAAAGCAGGGAGGGATTTTTTACATCCTCACTTCGTATGATTGCATCTTTTGACATTTTCTATCTTTTTTTGTTTGTTTTTAGTAGGTGGAACAGGTCAAAAACACTTCCAAGCATCTTTTTTTAAAGTAGCCTTTTTTTTCTGTTTTTAGTCTTTTGATCTGATTTTGCACATCGTTTTCAAATGAAGGACAGTGGGAGTGTGAGAAAGGAATGTTAACTGAGCAGCTTTCCTGCCTGTTGCTAAAGGATGTCCTTGAAGTAAGTTGGATCTTGCCTGAAATGATGGCATGGAAGTGAAGCTTTTGTTTAGTTTGGGTGGCTATCGTGAGTTAAAGAAATGAATAATGAAGTTTCTTCTGTTTTAAAAATATCGGCCAGTTTCCTAGGAAAAGCAGTATGATCTACTATAAATCTGGAGCCTCCCCCTTCCCTTCTCTAGCTCTGGTGTTAGGTTGTGGCTGGTTTACATGGTTGGACGATAAGTTTTGGGTAAGTTGCCCAGAAGGTGTGCTTTGTAATGGTGCTTCAGGGTTCAGAACGCCGTGGTGCCATTCACACAGAGCTACCCCCGCCTTTCCGGGGTCCCCGGCCCTGGCAGCAGCTCCTCACTTGGGCAAGTGGGTAAACTACGGCGGGGACGAGTTTGCGTTATGTGCCTGTGAAATTGCAAAACAAAACTTCGAAATTCCAAGCGCTTCTTTCTTCTCCCTTCAGCCTGTGAATTCAGGTTTGCTAATGCATGCGCAGCTTGGGCAGGGTGCAGGCGAGGGGAGCATCGCTGGCTCCTCAGACACTTGCAGTAAGGTACTGCTGGGCAGTATTTTGAGCGAATCAATAGAGTGGCTCCGTGAAAATTTCTCGCATCTAATTTGAATTCTGGTCTGTTAAAACTTTCTGCTATGGTTTCGTATCTAAAGATCAATAGGGAAAGAAGTTCCTCAGACTGCAACAGCATGTTTTGGTTTGGCTTTTTTTTTTTTTTTTTTTTTTTTTTTTTTTTTCTCTCCCTCCCCCCTTTTTTTTTTTTTTTTTTTTTTTAAGTTCAAAGCTCATGGGTTCATTCCCAACAGGGAGACTTTCCACTTAAAATGTATTTCTGGTGCAATCAATGGATAAGTAAGGTTTACCCTTGTAAAATCCTGTGTACCAGGAACATTTGGTAAAGTTCATATTGGAGTAACCAGAGCAGCTCAGATTAATAGCAAAAATTACTTGCAGCATAAATTATATTCAACAAGTAACTAATTGCTGGTAGGATGTGGGTAGGAGATTGTGGGATTATTTCCTTTTGTTAATAACCCCAGCCACTTTCATGACATTTTAGATTTTTTTTTTGGTTTCTTGGAATTACATTCTCAGTTGTAAAAGAACATTCTTGGGGTGCAGTGTTCCAAGGGAAAAGTTATATTGGAGAAATAAACCATCTAGACTTTGACGAAGAGAAAATATTTTCTCCCCTTCCATATAAAAGCTCATCAGAACCAGTGCCTTTTCATGTCAGTAATGGATTTTGGTGAATTCCTGCTGCAGCATTATGATCATTCACATAATTGTTACTGGGCCCATGAAATAAAAGAAATTATGGCTGCT